>OX155958.1:15604193-15750003 GCA_944548615.1 Micropterix aruncella
ATATATATATATATATATATATATATATATATATATATATATATATATATATATATATATATATATATATATATATATATATATATATATATATATATATATATATATTTATATATATATATATATATATATATATATATATATATATATATATATATATATATATATATATATATATATATATATATATATATATATATATATATATATATATATATATATATATATATATATATATATATATATATATATATATAATAGAATCATTTTAAAGAATGTAAAATCATCCTCACACAAATCCCCTTTGCCTCTCACTGGGCCTTAAAGTAATCGACGATTCCAAAAAGAAAAAAAATGGTTTTTATTGACTGTTGAAAGGTGTTTGAAATTGTTCTTTTTTAAATAATTCCTCAACGATTGATCCATCTATTATAATAATTGTGAGAAAATATAGTCGTCTATACATTTTAATGGAACTCGTTTAATAGATATTAGATTGTAGTGTTTTAGAAAAGTAGGTGCCTATAAAATCCGAAACTAATTATGAAAGGATCAAAAGGGAAGCAAGTTTATTCAGCACATGTGAGCCCTCCCGTACCGGCTGCACTGCGAAGTCTGAAAGACGGAACCGCTCACGTCTGTCACGAAGACGCCGAGCCGCCGGGGGTCGGGGGGCGAGGAGGAGGGGGGCTTATGGGGGGCCGGGGAGACGGCGAGGTGGGCCCGGGCGGTCGCCCCCCCGGCGGCGTCGCGACGGCCTCTCACTCATTTCCTAATGCCGTCCCGTTTTTCGCGCGCGAAACTTAAAACATGGGGGAGAATAAAATTCGGTAATACAAGTACATGGCGTAGCGGCGCGCATCGATAAATCGGCCGTTCTGATGAACGTCCGGGTAGCTTTACTGATTCAGGCGGACCAGGCGTGCTATCAGCAGATTAGACTAGGTATAGATTAAGTCTCATACTTCGGTCAGCCTCTGACAGTTTACTGAAAATTTCGTGTCATAATACTGATTTCTATTCCTACTCTTTCTGTGTCCATGGTGCAATACCCTAGCACGATCTCCCAGCAAATATATGAAACTCGCCTTCTTTACTGACATTTAAGACTCACCTCAAAGATTACTACCTTTCTAAGAAGTAACCAGTCCTTCCCTTTCTCTCCTAGTGCATTCTTAGTTTTAAATACCCTATACACTGGTCTGTATTTTATGCAGACGAACTTAATAATCTGTATTTCCACAATGCGCGCCATGTACCACTTTTATTAGGTTAGTTGTAAGATATTGCCATGTGGCAATAAGCTCGCCTGTTTGTATTAAAATTAAATACAAATAAAGAGTATATTATCATTATTATTAGTATTATTATTATTAAAGCCTAGTAAGTGGCAAAACTTACCTCCCATGAGAGTAACATTAGCATTTTAACGATTGATTCTGATTTCAATTATAAAAGTATATGGATAGGTAGCCGTTTAAATTATGTATCCAAGGGACGATGTGTAAACAATCCTTTATATCGCAATATGTTTTATGCAGTCAGAAATCTGTCATTATTCACAGAGTCAAGGAGTTGATTAACTCTTAAAGTTGCCTTTTTCGCGGAGTATTATCTTATTTTTACCGAAATTGTATGAATGATTGCGATGTACACTACTTATTCAAACAAACACACGTGTATAATCGCATACACTTAGGCGCATACCTACGTGTGCGCGTTGAGAAAAATGCATACCGGTATGATTTTTGTTATTTTGAGACCTCATTTTTGGCCGATAGAGCGCATTCTATAGGAGCAAGCGCTAGTATTCCTCTGCTTGCCGAAATATTGTAATCACGTAGTATGGCCGAAACCTTGCTTGGCGTATTATTTTTTTAATACTTAGATATATCGACCAAAAAAGCGGCAATATATATATCTCATCAATCGCATCCCACATTTCCCCATTTTATAAGTTTTTACTTGATATACGGTTTTCCTTTAAGTAATTAAATAAGTTTTTCAAGTTTATACTAGAAAAACTGTTAAACTTTTTGGATTTTGCTTCTTTTCGCTCTCTTTTGGATTTTGCTTCTTCTGTAAAACACAGAGCGGCGTTGATATATTTTTTTAAAGAACGGAGTGTAGACATATGGATACATTCAGTTTGTACTACAAATGCAAATCAATAAAACGTCTTTATAATGTTATTTCGGTGCTATCTGAGTGTAAACGGATGTTATCGGAAATATATTGCTGAAATAGACTACAATTTAATAAACATTTTAGATCGAAATTTTAATTCACAGATAAACCACAGATTCGGAAATCTATTGGCTACGACGTGTCGCGAGCACCAAGTGTACAGAATAGTTCAGGAACTACCTATTAAACACTCAACGAGAATTGAAACATTTCCCATTCGATTCCCCGGCATCAATTTTTCTGATCAAAAATAAAACAAAATCTTGAAATTCGAGATATTTGTTTATTTTTTATTTTGAATCGACTCTATTTTGACTGATATTTGATTTTGAATATAGCCGCAACCTCTGAAAGTTTTTTGTGTATATTAATTTAAATCAATTCTGAGCTATTTCTAATCCCTTGATTTTTTATTTTGTACAATCTCCCACAATTTCTTTCTATGTAGTTTGGAAAGGATGTACCTAAAACGTGAATGTATAATAAACAAATTAGAAAACCCTCGAAAGCTTGCAGAATCAAAATCTTCGTTATTCTAGACTTGAGCAGAGAGAACAAGTTTGGAACGTCCCCCCACGTAATGAAATTAAATGACCCATTTCGTTATCGAAACCCGGAAAAAAATTCGTATACTGTCCGCGACGCGACCACTCCTGTACTTATAATCTCAGCAATACAAGATGTATTCCTTCACGTATAAATGTAATATGCGCGCTTATAAAACAGCGAGCGCAGCCCTCTCCCCTCTCCCCCCTCTCAGCCCCCCTCGCATCTCTCATCGGGAAGCGCGGCTTCTCCGAAACCAAGAGGGGGATTGAAGCGCGCAGGGGGGGGGGGGGGGGGCGAAGAAGACGAAGAAGGAATAAGTTTAGCAAGTATGGAAATGATTCTTAGGTAGTGATGTAGAACTAGACCAGTACACTAGAAGTGGGTCTGGGGAAGACGACGCCGCCCGTCGCCCTTCGGTTCTGTTTCACGCTTAACCCAAGGTTAAAACAATGAAATTAATATAGTCTCGATATACGAGCACCTAGTAACTAAAAAAATGTAAAAAGTAACGAAAACAGAGACATAATAATAATTTCATTAAATTTCTTTGTTGATACTCAAACAAAACATTGTCATTACTTGCTAATTTATTTAGGGGGCGCGCGCTATGAGTCTTACTCGAAGTGTCATTACTTGCTAAGTTGAAATTATATTTTTTTGATAATGGTTCGATAATTGGAATAATAATACTGCTTACGTGTTTGTTAGATAGAATGTTTATTAGGTAGAATAAGTCTCAATCAATAACTATTAAATACAAGAAAAAAAACAATTACAAAATCATATTAAATATTAGGTTTAAATAAAAAAGCTGCTGAGAAGGGTAATTGGAAGTGATTAGGAAGAAGGAGTTGGATGATGATTTATGGATTTATAGATACGATGGTTAATAGAAGATGGTTTATGGATATAGATATAGATATATAATATAGATACGTCGTTTAGTAAATATGTAGATACAGATATTGATAGTCGTTTTACAATTTTTTTCATAATAATTATAATAATAATAGAAATACCGACCTGAATCTCGATATACGTACGTTCCTAAAATTGAATTAAATACTTCGACCCATATTTTATCAAAATCTTAAGTTTCATAAAGAAGCATTTTACAACGATTGGCCGAAAAGCATGAATCCTTTATTTGAAGATTTTTTTTTAATTACTTGTTTGGCTTGATAAAACCTAAAATCCTGACAACTCTGTTTATCTGTAAATCAATATTCTACCAAAACTGTTTTTTCGTAACCAGCAGCAACCTATATGAAATCTGACTTTAAAGCGGGCGGAACCGCGGGCACAGCTACTATTACGTAAACCTTAAGTTAAACGACCGACAGAGATGTGAAACGCGTTCCTCCTTTAATTCTAAAGTATTCCCCACCGCTAACTAAGAATCTTTCTTTCTCTTTCTCCCGCCTCTCATTTCACCCCTTCTAAGACGCCGCTTAGGGGGGAGGGAGGCGCAAGGGCGCTCTCCCACCATCCCCCCCTCTCCGCCCCCTTCCGCCCTCCCGGCCCGTGCCGAGCCATTTCTCATAGCGCGCGCCCCCTAACTAAAATTTCTTTAAAAGTCTTACTCGAAGTGTAGCTGGAAATTTACAAAATATTCGCAGCGAGTTCCGCGGGGCGGACGGGCGGCGCCTAGGGGGGGGGCGAATTAGGGGGAGAGATCGCTGGGGGGGCGCCAAGACGCCGCCGCTCAGGAGCGGGGCGTACGAGAGGGGGGGGGGGGGGGATATTATACTGGAGGCTGCGAGGGGGCGCGTGTCGTAGGCTCATAGTTTTCCGCTGTCGGAATTAACATTTCGACGGAGCGGAGCGAAATTTTTTTGCGGGTTTTGCTCGCAGGCATCTTAAGAAATATTTACTAATTTTAGAAGTACTTACAAGATAATACCATGGATTAAACAATAAGCAGATTTGGGAGTACCTAATATCATGTATACAGGATAAGTTTTAGGCATTCTTGAAGTGCAGCTTTGATAACAAATTGTAAAAAACAAAAATAAAACAAAAAGAAGATTGTCTTTTTTTTGTTGTTGAAAATAGTATAAAAAGCTTAAACCGTTCATCGCTATCTAGCGGTAGGAAATATCGCTAATATTGTATATTCACGATATTTTACCTACCGCTAGATGACTCAACGCGATCTACGCTTGTCAAACTTTTATTTAAAAATTTAAGATATTCAAATTTACAAAAACGAAAAAAAGTTTTTTTATCTTTTTTTTTAATCAATAGTTGCCTATTTACTCGTACTGAGTCACCCACTTCAAGGATGCCGGCTAATTAAAACTCACGGTGTAGAAGTATACAGAAAGAAAAGACATGCCACGATTTAGTTGTTTAATGTGTTCGAACAGTTATAAGAATTTTGTTTTTTTTTTTTTAATTAAAAAAAATGTTAATCATAAATAATATGATATTCTATATTCGTTCGTTAACGTGTCCGGGCCAGGTTAGGACGCGTCTCTCAAAAAATATGTGGCCTGGATGGGCTAGATGGCATTATCAATATTTTATATTGAGCTAAATACAGTCATGAATGAGCGAGGATGTGGAGGGGTCAATTTGACCCTGCTCATTTTGTTTTCTGTAAAGCATTGTGTCCAGCAGTCGTTTGCTGGGGAACTTCTCAGCAGCTGGAGCTATTGAATTTTCGGTCCCTCTGCGAGCTATCACTCAGACGGCCGCCGCCTGCGATGGAGATAGAAGAGCGCGGACGCAAAAATTAGGCCATAAATATGGCCTCTGATAGTGGTCTATGCAAAGCTGAATATGTATGTTAATGATGAATATATATGAATGTTTGCGAAAGGTGTAATTTGTACATTTATCAAGAACACATTGTTCTGTACTGTGTGCTACGGCGAGAGATCATTAACCTCTTCAGCAATCATTTAAAAAAAAAAAAAAGAACCTTTTTTATGAAAGAATTTTATTTACTAAAGATATATCCTTCATAAAAGCCATTTTAGGCCCAAAATGGGACTGGAAGTTGAATTATGGTGCATAGTGTGGGTTTCGAAATGAAGAAAAATCATTAAAAAAATATTAATTTTTATTCATCATTATTATTAATTATGCCTTATTAATGCAAATAATAAAAATATTTAAAAAACATCAAAATAAATTTTTGGTGTGGTAAATTCTAAAACTAGCGTTCAAAACACACAAACTCAGTGCTTAAAACACTGGGCAGTACAGACATCGCGTGATGTCACCCGATTTGCAGACTGAAATAGTAATTTTATGATGAAAAATGATTGAACTCTTATACGGTGCCTTAAAAAAACAGTTTTATGAAATAGCTTGTTTTTGTCGATTTTTTTAAATTTGTAACGGAGGGTCTATTGTATGTTCAAAACATTAAAACTTGTCTACACAAAAGGGTACTTTTTTTATAAAAAATATTTATTTAGTAACGTATTCGTAATTCGAATTCGAAAAGTACCAATGAATACTTAAAAATAAATAAATACAGGGTCATCATGACCCGCCACATTCTTACCGTACCTACCCTTTTTGTACCACTTCTCGCCGAGTTGACCAATTGACAAATTATCAAAAAAAAAAATCCTTACTTGTGCCGTAGCAGCGGTCCCGCTCACACTCTGTCACGCAGTTTCAAAATTCGCTATTTCATCTTACGTGCTTTCTCGTGAGTTAAAACAAGTGACATTGCGATAAATAGAGTTCACACAACCATGACAGATGAACACAGGGCTAAAAATTTGTTGGGCAGTAATTTGGAAAAAGTAATTAAAAATACTTACCTAATGAAGTATGTTTAGAATTTTTAGAAAAATTATAGGTTTAGTTAAAATATATTAAAGTTTAAGTCATTCATTCCGATATTAATACCTATCTGTAATTTCATTGAAATAATGCGTCATAAATTAAATTTCAAAGATTTATACTTTTATATAAAACTTATTTTCACAAAATTACTTGATTGGGGACTTGAATTAAAAAAAAACATTCAATTCATACTGGATTCAATATACTTTGTGAATGTGTATGATTTTCTGAATACAAATAATACTTTTCAATTGATTTTACTACTAATTTTTTACTAGATAATATCTACATATTTGGTAGACAAACATTTGAAAGTAATTTTGCTACTTAATATAAGTCAGTCCGGCAAACACTTAAATTTGTAATAAAATATTTTTAAAGTAATAATTTTGGCAACTAGTAAGTCCACAGTTCGTCTATAAATAAATACAAACGGAGCTGCCATGGAATTCACCGACCGGAGTCGGGCCCATCATAATACTATTTTTTTTACACTTCTGGGGGGTGAGCAGTGGATTCCGGACTTACGAACCGGCTGTGGTAGGTTTAGGACAGCTGTCTTGCCACATGTGAGCGTTCACCTTGCCACCCATTCACTCCCCCATTCGAAGCCATAGAATTTGAGATGCGCAAATCGCAGTTTTAGATAATTTTTCTAAGAAAGAGTTGATTATTTTTCTGGAAAGGCAAAGATCTTTAAAGAGGTGAAATAGAGATTTAGCTGGCAGGCCACGAGCGCCAACTTCCACCGCGTGAAGGTGAACAGTGAAGCCGTTCCGGGTTACGGCATTTGCAAGATCATGGTATTTATTTAATTTGTACTCGTGGTCTTTTGGGATATTTGATTCCCATGGAACAGTTAATTCTACAATAAGAGCCACCTTCCGAGATAGAGAGTAAAGAGTTATATCTGGACGGAGGGCTGTGCATCCGAGACTTTCAGGGAATTTATACTGCTTAGAGACCGAATCAACCTCCAGAATCCAATCTGTAAGAATTGAAATTCGTCGAATTTGCTCTCTATTTCATTTTAGCAGAATCTCAAGAAGCAGTTACTGTTGTTCTGTAATAAGTAAATATATTAAAATGAATAAAAAACACGACTGCTGTTACATACTCGTAAAGTGAATTACTGTATTTATAATAATTTTTTTACGCTGATGAACAATGAACACATTACACTCCATTTTTTTGGGCAGTCGTGTAAAAATAAACAAAAATGAAAATTGCCTGGCGTTACAAAAAATGTGCAGTTATTCCAATTTTAATTATCGCAGCTTCCAAGGTATTTATATTTCTAAGGTCTAATCTAAGGGCGGAACGCCCTTGACTTCTTTTGTTGAACTGTACAAATAGTGGTGCGCCTTTGAATCCCTGAACAATAAGTAAAATATGATTTCTTAATGCGCTCTACCGCCAAGACGCGTTTCGCAGCCGAGGGGGCGGCGCCCCCCCGCGCCCACTCCCCCTCCCGGGGAGGAGGCGAGGGGGCCCCCTCGCGCAGGCGGTGGGGGCGCAATATTAGAAGTTTTCGCGAGGCGAGGCGCCGTATTCGAGTAGTTAGTTGATAGCATATTCTTAAGTATGCTTTTCCCCGCTCCGACGATGTAAAAGACTCGGCGGAATTATTTCGAGAGCGCCGCGGGAGGGAGGCGGGGGAGAGGGGGCGGGGGGGGGGGGGGGGGATTCCCCCCGCGTGTGGGGGCGCGTATTGATTTTTAAAATGGGCGGGGGTTGACTAACTAGCGGTACATCTAAATCTACACGTTTCGCGTCTGCGATTAGAAAGACGCGCGCTGCTGGCATATCTCTTCCGCGACGTTCGTTTCGTTTCGATTCAAATGAGTTTTTTTAGATTTGGATGTTTAGAACGCGATCAAAGCTAGGATGTCGACGTCAATAAGGATGTCGACTAGGATATCGATATCGATATCCTAGTCGACATCACCGACTACCTTGTTTTGATATTGTTTAATATTATTGGATCTCTTTATTTACATAATGTTATAACAATTCTGATGCTATAATGTGATAATTTAATAAATTTAAGTATATTGTTTATTACGGCATCTAGGACTGGAACTCCTTTTAGATGCCTTCTAAACTTAATTTTTAAAATTTTAAATTACTGAATTTTTGTGTTTTATTATTTATTTTATACAATAAAAAACATATTTTTAATAGAGACCTTCTTATTAAGTTATGTGTTTATTTTTAATTTAAATTTTATGTGTAATTTTTTATAATCTTTTTGATGTATTTTTTACACCCATTGACAAGAAATAGCTTGAACTTGAAAAAAAAGTCTAGGTTGTTAAAATTATGAAAGTTTGTTGTTGAAATTACGAGCACGAACCTCGCAGCAGTAATCAGTATCGAAACATTTTGATTTAACTTAAATATTTTGAATAAGGCATAAAAGATGACTACTTCGCTGGTATTTGTGTAAACGATCACTT
Source organism: Micropterix aruncella (assembly GCA_944548615.1). Lineage (NCBI taxonomy): Eukaryota > Metazoa > Arthropoda > Insecta > Lepidoptera > Micropterigidae > Micropterix > Micropterix aruncella. Next base: position 15,613,196 of record OX155958.1, read on the forward strand.
ACGGAAGAGCTTCTTTGTAAACGACATTTTTGGTCGCGGCAGCAGGAACAAGAAGGTAAAGATTTCTGCTGGAACTGACATGCGAACACGCTACATACATAACACTGGTCGTGCGAAAAACGCGGTTGGCAGAGGTCAAAGCACGTCTTTTTCAAGTTTGTACTTGAGCTTTGATTAATGTCACTGCAAAGCAAAGCTTATCGTGACACTTTAGGCGTTTAAAATCGAACTCAAGGCATCCTTGGAATTTGGACATTTTGTCCATCTTGAGGTGTCAACACAAAGGGCGAACCCGTCACCCCAGAGAGTTATAACGACATCAGGTTGTTCTACCTTCGATGGAATGAACGTGAAGAATTGGCGGACAAAGACAGTCAACGGTGTTTCATCGACGAGCCCGTGGGAGTCTAACGCCTTACCGCGGAGGCACTGGGAAGTGAAAACAGCGGACCGACCTCGCGCCCTCACTGCCAGATTTGGCCGAATTACTTCGTCCTCCAGCCTGGTCACTGATTCGAAGTCGCTTGCGGCCTCTGCTTAATGTTAGTGGTGTTTCAGTTAGAATTTATCGCGGAAAATATCACACGCTTTGACCGCCAATATCACACGGAATCGGGTGGCCAACGTATCGTTTCAAGGTGGATAAAATTAAGTCAACAATCACCCCCGCTACGTAGAAAACGTATCAGACCATTGCCAGACCCCTCGGCTAGTCGCGGAAATACACAGTAACTGGCTGACGCCGCACGATGCACAAACCGCTCAGCAGCGCCCGAGGTGCTCCCCCAGTGAATCCCGTCTTTCACATAGCTCATTTCCCAGTTCGTCATTCTTCGTGGAGGCTACCGGGTGGGAGTTATCCGATGAGTTGAGCCGACCCAAGGCCATATGGCCCAAGCTGCAAGGAACCGTCAGCTATTGTGTGATTATTTTTTGTATAAAGCGCTTGATGACTATTAATATTCTTATAATAATTATCTATTTTATATGTATACTCATGTACATGGATTCAGCTCTATTTTTTTTAAATTATTTATTTGTCTGCCTTGTAAAGCCGACTTTAGTCAACACTATTGTCGAATAATATTTATGCTTTAATCGTTTTATATCTACATTTAAACTGACGAATTCTAATATGCGATAATTAGCTTTAATTCATAATTCATGCTTTTATTGTATATTCTGAATGAATAAATTGAATACTGAATACTGAATACTGAATACTGATAACCAAATCATGTTTGTCCAGTGTAGCAACCACTCAGGAATAGTGGCATCGTCGATGAACAAGGAGCGATTACAGCGGAAACTTATAACAATAAGTGGTAGAAACTTAATTAAAAGAAAGAAATTATTGATATAGACACCAATCAATTCCTCACTATCTATTTCTAAAAAAGTTGGCCTTAGTCTTGAGATAATCTACTTTTGATAATCGATAGTCTTGAGATAACCGAAATTTTGGAATCGGCACTTTTATCTCCGACTTGCCTGACATTTTCTTTGATGTCTCAAAATCTATTACGCCGATTTGATCTCGTACACACTCCAACCGTAGAAACATATATGGAAAAAATCGCGCTGAAATATGTCTTTGGTTATCGAGTTATTAAAAAAAATAAAAATTCAGATATTTAGTAATTTTAAAAACCATCCACAGAGAGTGGTTGTTAACACATTTCCTAAGAATAAAACTAGTAATAATGAACAACAAAACAAAAATTATCAAATTATAATAATCGGAATTGATATCAAATTATACAAATAAAGAAATAAAATTATAATCATCATTAAGAAAAAGAATCAAATAATGATAGCATTATGTAAAATGAAACAATAAGAGTAAAAACCATTCAAGTAGGTAGGTATTAAAAAATATTAAGTCGAATAAAATAGAAAACTGAAAATGATTAACCAAAATATATAGGTAGGTAGATAATTAAATTCAATAATCATGAAATAATACTTCAAAAACGGTTGTGTCACCCCAAGACTTTCCCGGCAAGTAGACAAATACGTCAACCCCTGCCAACCCCCCCCCCCCCCCCCCCCCCCCCCCCCCCGCGCTAACCTAACATCTACCCGCTAGCCAATTTGTAGTATACTTGTAGTATTCTCCGTGGTATTACAAAAGGTATTTTTTCCAAAAAATATTTTCTTTTGCGCGCTCAAAAAGCTTTCTCTCCTGGTCTGTTGGTGGGCAGTAAAAAGTAGCAACAGAAAATGCAATTTTTGTCATAGTTCGTTTTGAATACATAGCATATTGTTTTTTTTTACAATTAATCGGTATATCACGCAGACCTGATCAATTGCGTTTCACCGGAGACCGGTTAGCTGTATTTGGACTTGGATTACAATTAAATCGAAGCACTTTTACTGTGGTTTAATTAGTATAAATTCCAAGGGAGTAGCTACCGCCGTATCTGCCGTATCAATTATACGGGGCCTCTGGGCCACAGGGGCCCCCAACCTGACCTGACCTGGCCTGGCGACCTGAGTAGTATGTTCGAAATATTACAACCGGAGAAACTCATGTCTTCTTCAAACGAAGAGATATTAAACGCTTCCGGAAAACTGTCGGCTAAATACAGTAAAGACATCTCAGTTATTCTTTATAACCAATTAAAGGCTCTAAAAACATGCTTAAAATCTGAAATTCAAAAAATTAATTCCATTAAGGAACTTATTGAATTATTTCTGATAAAATTCAATAGTCTTGCATCCAGTTTTCCGGATGTAATAACAGCATGATTTTTATACTTGACCCTTCCACTTACAACTGCAACTGCTGAAAGAAGTTTCATACTCATAAAAATTACCTAAGAACTTCAATGGGACATGAACGCCTGTCAGACCTGTCACTATTGTCCATAGAGGCAGAAACTTTAGAAAAACTGAAGACATTATCAGCTATAAATGATTTAATAAATCAGTTTGCCAAAAAAAAGGCAAGGAGAGTGTTTATTTAATTTGAATTGTTTGTAAAAATTTTGGAAAAAGTGACAGATAGATAATGTGATGAATAAATATTTCTTTTAATTTTATGCAAACATTTTTTTTTCTTTTGTGAGAAATCTTTACCCTTCCTAAGGGCCCCCTAACAAATTTTTATACGGGGCCCCGCCAAGGCACGCTACGCCACTGATAAAATCCCACCTTGTTTTCTATGACATGGTGTTATAACATTTATTTTGTCCTTAGTTGGTTAAAACGTATTTTGAATCAAAGCTTATAATCGAAACATTATCTGTAAGCGTTTTATTTTTAGTTTTACATCGCGATTCACTATTGCGAATACTGGAAGTTTTTCGAAGCCATTTCGAAAAATGTCAAGCCAAATTATTGTGCTTTGGTTTTCCTTCGCCTTTCACATTATTTAAAAAAGGAATGTTATACAATTCAATAAAAAATTATAACCACCTACCTACAAAAGGAAAAGGGTTTACCGCAGCGTTGAAAAAATGGCTTATCGAAAAAAACTTTTACACGCTAAACGAATATTTTTTTTTTACAATAATTCAATTAAAAAGATTACACATTTTAAATTATATACATTTCGTATTTATAGGCGGATTTTGATTATTCCTTGATTTTTTATTTTTTCTTTATTTTTTATATATTATGAATTGTCTTCTACTGTTAGTGCTACCTACCCGGTCTGTTTAGATTTTTTTCACGTTATCTTTCTTTTTTAAATGTTATTTCAGGCCATTCAATGAACATTACGAATTATTATTGATTTGATTTAGATATTATAGGCAAACCAGTGAAATAATGCAATTTTTTAATAAGAAATTACAAAATTAGCAGATAAGTAAATTTGTCAATCTGTTATAATAACAGGTAATTGTGAGAGACTAAATTTTACGCATTATCACCATAAATATACCACCACAATTTCGGACAATAAATATATTTCTATTTCTATTTCAATGCAGCTACGGCTAATTCTACTACGCCATTCCACGTCCAGTCTAGAACGAGGATCCCGCTCTTGAGTCTGCAGTCGGTATTGAGAAGCCCGGTGGCAGAGTGGTTAGGTCGCCTGATATTTCATTGTAAGGTTCCGGGTTCGATTCCCGGCTGAGTCACCATTTTCCGTTGGGATAAAATTAATCGAATTTAATAACAGGGCACATGTTACAAGCACAGGTACATATAAACAATTCATATTAGGGTTGGGTGTAAGAGATTGTCTTATGATAATAAATCCGCCATTATGAAATTTCGCAATAGAGAGTAGAAACAAACAAGAAGCCAGCTGCCACTCCCACGATCGTTTTTAATGTGATTCAATAGGGATCGATCACCTTGTCAATGAGAACCATTGGCAGATTGCCATAAAGAACTCGGAATGCAGGGCCCGAACTGATGATGACTTTCAAATAAGTACATACTCCGTATTGCACCATTTTCAGCGCTTCGTTTTTGGCAGTGTCGATTTTTCAGCAGTCGCCAGTATAATTACTACTCACCCCCACAGCGAAGCGGCGGATAATCAGGCACCAATACTCGAGTCCGCTTTCGTGCACGTGCACGGAAACCGCGACACCAACACCACGAAATCGCACCGTAGTTTGTTAGAAAGAGATATATAATAAAAATGAATACACCGATATGGAGAAGAGTGGGAAGGGGGGAGTTTCAGGACGGGGGGATCGATGGGGCTTGTGGGCTGCTGCGGCTGTGCCAGCCGGTGCTAATTATGGTTGTTTTCAGTAATTTGTAGCATTATTTGTCATTATTATTATGATTATATAATAATAAACTTTCTTACTCTTTTACTAAAAGAAAAGACATGTTGATTATTCCTTGAGATCATCAGCAAAAAAAAATGTTCAACGTAAATATATTACCAATGATTATAGATGGTATTAGATTACTCATAGTACGATTTGGCAACCCTTCTAACACAGATGATTGATTGCGAATGTATTTTTATAAAGGACTAATTGATTAGTTATAATTTGTAATGGTGACGGTAAAATATATTTCTTTTTTTCTTTTTTTTCAAATTGCCAAATATATGGGAATATAAATCTAGAGAGCTCGCTGCCCTAGAACCAGTCCTGGCACTTAGTTGGGCAGTAGCAGTACTTACATGGTACTGCTCATATAGGCCGTGTTCAATTTTAATTTTTATTTTAATAATGTTTAATACTTGTTTGGTGATATTAATATTTAGATTGTAAATGCGTTGTAAAGTAAATAAATAAAAAAATAAATGTAATTATAAAACCTCAATTTTATATAGGCTGATTAGCATTACAGAAATAGAATATATTATCTATCTGAACATTAAAGTGCGTAATTATTAAACCTGTATAACAAATTAAAAATTGACAGCGCTATGGTTTAAAAAATCATTTGTTTTTATATTATTATTTAAAACCATATAGACGTGTTTAAAGCGCCATCTACAGCACGCTGCCATACTAAGTCACCATTAATAGAAGATTAATCCATTTTGAAACTATGACTCACATCTACATGCTGCGTTTCGTAGTAAAATCCTGGCTGCCAAATTGTAGTACGAAGTTGAGCAGTCTAATACGCTATAATAGAGCGTAATATATCAATGTCATTATCAATGATAATGACATTACCAATATAATATTCAATGACATTACGTACATATGCATATGAAGACAAAAATAATACTCAATATTATTTTTTTCGATGATTCTACCAGCTCCAATGAAAAGAACTGTCAAGAAAACGAGATTGTTAACACGTACAAATTGTTAAGATACTATCCATTTTTTCACGTCCATTGAACATATGAAACAGAAAGAATAGAGTAAGTAAAGTACAGAAAAGTAGGTAAGACAATAAATACTCTTTTAGTTTTCGTAGAATTATATATGTAGCTAAGTGAATCCGAAATATAGGTTTTATTAACTCCACGCATCTTTATCATTTAAGTAGTCGTATGTTTATTTTATTAACAAGGTAGCTCTATATAATGCGTATTATTTTATAAAGTACATTTTTTATTATTATTGATTTCGGAAAACATACAGCGCATACAATATACATACTTGTACATAAAAATAGAAAAAAAAAGAAAAACGTTGCGCCGATAATCGTTTCCTACGAAAGTAACGATTCTATTTATCGGAAAAATATCAATAATCGTATCGTTATCGTAGACGGTTGCATACCTATTATAAAACATTACAACATTTTGCTCTCAAATAGTTGAGAATACTTCCTAAAATTTCTATAAAACAAAGTAATACAAAAGCGAGTATCTATGGTATACTTCCAAGCGTACCCTCATAATTGTTTGACCTGAATTAATTAGTTTTTGAAAAACACATACTGTTGTTAGATGCGTGAATTGCTTGGGGTCCCCTTCGCCATAGGTAAGAAAATAATCAGAAATTGCTTGGAGCAGGAACATCGGGCATCCTGGAAACAGAACCAAGGATGTCGCCAGGCAAAGGCCACGATGGAGCAACCACTTCCTAAGAAAACCAAGGCCCTACTAGACATGAGCAAGAAGAACCTTAGAACCACCATCGGTCTCCTCACTGGACACACGACCCCTAGAGCACATCTGTCCAACCTAGCTTGACCGAGGACAAGGACTGCCGAATATATTGCGAAGAACCTGAAGACAGCATACATACCTTTGGTAGCTGCCCAGGCCTCGTCGCAAAAAGACACATTTTACTGGATCGAGCCCAGCGACCTGTCCCACCTGAAGGACAGTGATCTGTATGGACTGGTAAACAGTACCAGACTTCTAGGAGACCACTGACCCAACCACAAAGTGGGCAGTTACAAAAGATTTTATAGATCCAGGTGACATCAAGGGCAGGATACAAGCCACCCATTCCTTTTACTACTACTACTACTACTACTATATGGGTGAAGTGACAGATTGTTATTTTTTGTAAAGAAACTTAGAATCCAAAAATTTAAATAAATATTTTCTGCGTTAACGAAATTTTTATTAAACATGACAGATATCCCATCGGGCCCCAGAAGTTGCCAGCTCAGATGTTGGTGTTTCAAAGTTTTACATTAGAAAGGAACTTTACTTCTTTCTCCTCACAAATTTTGTTCCGCGATCTGAATCTCCGTCTTTATCGAATTATGCAAGCCTGGCAACTCCATCGCCGCTACGGCTGCGGTTTTAGGGGCGTACGGGGGCGGCTATTGCGAATAATAAATAAATATAAATTTTCGCGGGTTTTTCGGTAGCTGTTAGTGAGGCGCCCCCTACTCACACCCCCGCCCCCTCCCCCCGCCCGACGACCTATTTATAATCACTGATTTCCTGTTTATGTACGAGAGCTTCCTGCTTTTATTACTCCCCCGCCCCTCCTCCTGGTCCCTGCCTCCCCCCTCCCCCGTTTACCCAAACTCATCGCACTCCCATAAACATCCCGGTCGCCGAGCCTGGACGCTTCCTCTTCTCTTCTGGCATCACTGTTTACTTTCAAGACGTCATCATCCTATTCAGGTGACGTCTTATCTCCATAATGAATTTACAATAACCCCTTATCACATACAATACCTCAAATCACAAGTAGATAGTCGAAGATTTTAGGAAATTGTAGTCAACATATTTTTTTAAAACATAGAATTTGGTAGGTGTAGTTGTTCAGTAAGCCACCATGTTTAATATATTAAAAAAAAAACATAAATTCATGCTATGGTATATGGAGCCGCCACTCAGTGCCTCGAATTTATGGGGGGACATAAATTTACCAAAGTTAACGCCCACTATTTTTAATTTTGTTTTGTCAGCTTTTACTTCTTTATTGCAGTCATACAATACAAGTGAAGCTATCGAAATTTCCAACACTGCGTTTTCCTTCAAGACATCCTTTCCCAAAAACCACCTATTGAATAAGTCGATACTTTGTATACAGCGAGACCTTTAAAAAAACTGCAATCAAACTTGTAAACTTGCAAACATATATATTTAAATTCTACAGTAATTTGGCGATCGTAGAATATAGAAATTTACGCAGTCACTATTTATAATTTTTCTTAAAAGGTGTTTAAACATGTTTTTTTTCAAAGTTAAATAAAATATATATTATACAAATAAATTGTACATACCATCAACAATAACAGCAATACTAAATATAACTGGAATATTGCACAGGCTATCTATCACAAAAAACGTTTTACCTTGAGCGACAATTCGAAAATGTTTTGCCCCAAATACACAGGGTAATCAACCAACTCTCTAGGACGCTAGAACCCATTAGAAACGCAATAAGAGTAAAACATTTTATTACTGAAGAAAGTTCATTAAAAGCTAATGGATAATGAATGATTTCTAGCAGTATTCGAAATAAGTGAAATTTAGATTTTATCCATATTTGTGGTTTATCGACTACAACGGACGACCCCGTCACCCCAGGAAGTTTTAAATTTTAGTGAGCGTAGAAGACTTAGTGGACGATACAAATCCACCGTCCAGCAAAAATTATGAACCCGCCGGAGACCAATAGCTTAGAGCCGGTCCACACGATGCGGTGCGATGCCGCACCGCAAATATTTCACCGTATGGTACACGTACGGTGCACGGTGCGGCGCCGCAACGTTACAATGACGCCGCAGTGGGCGAATAGTGTTGTAGTTAATTGTACGTAGAACTAGTGAAATGAGATAGTCAATGCCAATATCTTCTTCGTTGGTACTCATTTTAAACACTTCGATTAAAAATTAACAAAAAATACGTGAAAAGAAATGAAATAGGCAAGCATGTACCCCACTTCCACTGCAGTTAACAACTGAGTGGTGCCGCTCCGGCGCTTATTACCGGTTTGCTTGCGGTGCGACGCCGGAAAACACCGCGTGACATACCATGGATATTTGTATGTAGTACGCAGCAGCGGCACCGCTCAGGCGCCGCACCGCAACCGCACCGCATCGTGTGGCCCGGCCCTTGCGGCGTGGAGGAAGGTAACCCAGTGGGCCCACCTCGCCCCTGGCTACCAGTTTAGGCCAGATTTCTCCGGCCTCCCGACTGGTTACGGGCTCGAGGTCGTGTTTATATCCATAATCAAATTTCCGTATGCCATATGGACAATTTCCATTTTTTATGAAATTTTAGATAAAACAGGTTACATATAGTTGCTACTTGGCCTCGTTGTTGATCAGAGTAGTCAAGACATATTCAGGATCGAGCATAATTTCTTGAAAACAATTAATTTTCTTTTGTTTTTCTCGTTTTTAAAACATATCTGTGAGGTCGTCATTTTAGTTCAAGCTGCCTCGGGCTAAAAAAATCATAAAAACTAATTGGCAGGCAGAATCAGGCAAATGTTTAAAAAAAATAAAGTTTACTAATGTAACAACAAGAAAAGATTAAAACTACTCTCAGTTGTAGTTCTAATTGCTGCCCAGATAAATAAGCTTATCAGTCTTCTCAGTCGATTTCCGTAAGCTATATTATTATTTTTATTTGTTGTGTGAGGTTTTTCTAAGGTCTTTATGAGCCTTGTAACACTGCGACCATTGCTGATCTATTGTGTTCGCCACCAACTATAGTTCTGCTTTAAGCCTCGTGTCATTTAAAAACCGCCACAGGATTTTGGCGCAAGATTGTTTTACCTCCTCAGGTTGGAGGTAATGACCACCCAAGTGGGTGCATCAGCGGGCCACACTCGCACATGAGGTGCAGGGGAGTTTCCTATGCCCCTTGGCAGAACCTGCACATTTTCGTGTCCCTTAGCTTTAGGTTGTTTATATGTTTGTTCAGGCCTCAATGCCCTCACTAGTATGCGTAGATTTTTCCTATTTAGCGATAATGTTTCGCGGGCAGTCTTACGGTCGTAAGCCTTGATTAGCGCTTAACCCCTCAAATGAATGGCGATTAGCTCGGGTTGCCTACGGCAAAATGTATATAAATTTATATTTATATTTACATTTACATTTACATAGAGCGGGGTTTACTATAGAGCTATAGCATTACTATAGAGCGCATTACTATAAAGCGGCGCACATTTACATTTATATTTACATTTATATAAATTTATATACATTTTGTAAACATTTTGCCAAGGCATCCCTTAAGGGACGCCTCACATTTGAGGTGTTAAGAATGGTTCAACCCTGGCGTGTTGTTCCAGTGGTTGACGGATTGTTCTAAACATATTTGTTTGAGCCTTAGGTTTGCAAGGCTTTTTGGTATGCCACAACTAGAGCTGTCAACTATAACGGGCGAACCCGTCACCTCAGGAAATTTTAACGAAATATGATCGTTCTATCTCCCGTGAAGTAAGCGCAGAAGACTTAGGACAAACAGTCCACCGTCAAGCTCCGCCACATGCCCGTAAGAGGCCAACGCCTTATCCGCCAGATAACCAGGTATGTTATCCAGCGGGCTTACACTCACGCCCTTACTTCCAGTGGCGACCAGATTACTCCAGTCTCTCGACTGGTTACGAGTTCGAGGTCCCTTGCGCAGTCCTCTCCCTTACGAAGCGGTGAAACGGTGTAAACCGAATCTATGGCGGACCACGGCATCCTTTGTCCGGCTGTTCACCCGGAATCGGGTAGCCGAAAGTCAGCAACCACCTCTGCTCTATAGGAAACAGTACTGCTTCCAGACTCCCCCGACTGTTAGTCATAATGCACAATCGATTGGCTTACGCCGCACGGTGCGTAGACCATCCAGGAGCGCCAGAAGATTGACTACTAGGGGAAACTAGCCCTAAGGCCAGAGTCCTACCCGGGCTCGCGCTTCATGCGTGGAGGCCGCCGGGTGGGTGTTGACCCGTGAGTGTGATCGACCTTGAACAAATAGGTCTTCGTGGCCAACTCAGCAAGTGCCTATTAGCTCCCTTTAGGAATATTTATTTTGATTAGATATGTAATATTACTCTTGGTGTATTATGTTTCCTTAAATTGTTTCCAAATACAATGTGTATAATGTGTAGTCTGTAACGTTGCTTGAATACAAATAAAAATTAAATGATGTTTGATGTAGCATTATCAAATTTGCAAATTTGCACCATCGCAATTTATTTTTTTGTCCTGGATACGCCTCTGGCTGGCTTAGTGCTAGCGGAAGGGATGTTTACACTTCGGAAGCCCTCAAGCGTGAAGCCATAAGCTCGATGGAAGACATTTCATTATTATTATGATGGGCTTCAAACGATTCGAAAATATACAATTAAACAACGAGACTACATTAAGATTTCTGCATATTCGGAATCAGGGGCACTTTCGCAGGTAGGGGAGACCGGGGCTGGTAGGCGCAATTTTCAGTTCATGTCACACTTCAGTTTAAAATCAAGATATACTTGTATACAGTAAACCTTATAGTTTCAGGCTACTCTTTAAATATCATATGCCAATAACATAGTCGTATATCTCACTTTGGTAAACTATGTCTAGTGAATATACCTAGCTCGTGACCGTGGTTGTTTGGCGCACCTTATCGTGTAGATGTAAGTTCCAACCACTTGTTAATTAAGCACGAACAAAATTAATTTGGTAAACATCAAACTAAAAAACTAAATAAAATGATCAATTATATAATTTTATTTTTATAAACTTAGTAATAATTGTATCTACTTGCAGGTAACTAAAATAGGAAAAAATATGAACATATAAAGATGAAAATATGAATATGAACATGTACTACGAGGGCAGTAAAAGAGGCAGATGATGGCAGTCTGATAGGACAGTGGGACGTAATTATTTACGATCAACATTCTGAAGGGTTTTTGGGTTAGAGCCTTGTTAGAATTGCAATGTATCATTGCTGATTTCTTTCTTTGACTTTAGATAACTATGTTTACAGTTTGCTATGCATTTGGTTACTTATGGAATGAATAATCGCCTGCGCCAACTAGCTATGACAAGAAAGCGCCAATACAAATGGCGAGAAAAGTCATCTCTGGCTTACAATAATTCATAGTGGCATAGATATATTACAATATAAATAGCTTGTTCGAAATTACAATAACGAAATTTACGACAACATTCTAAAAACAAAAAACTGCCGATTTTTTCGCAGGGACAAGAAGATATCGGCAATTTTTGTGACGGTAATAATAAGATAAGGAAAGGCAGAAAAAAATATACAACTACAAAACTAATTAAATGAAAAATATATACATAGAAGTAATATCTGGTTTTGATTAATTCTTAGTGGCATATACTCACAATTCAGTATAAATCGCTTTAAAATCAGTCTTGTCGTTTAGAGCAGGTGATGTCAGAAATTGCAATAACAGAATCTACTTCGACATCGTAAAAGTCATCGCAGGGACGTAACCACAAACCATACCCTCCCATTAGCCACTAGAGTATACGATATGAACAAGGTACATTGTAGTCAAAGTTCAAAGTTCAAAGTTCAAAGTTTATTTATTCCAAAAAACCTAGTAAGGGTATAGAACTTACAATTAATAAATACATTTTTTATAATATTCATATTTTAAACATATCATATATGTGGCAAAAATAAAATTAAATCACGTTAGAAATCTGAAAGTCAATAAACTATACAAAATCATTGTCTAAATGCTAAAACCATACAGACCATTACATTGTCTAAATATTAAAAAGATCATTTAGAAATATCAAAAGTAGAAATACCAAATCCAAAAATAAAAAAATTTTAAAGTATAAATCTTTAAATAAAAAAAACAATAATAATAATAATAATCAAGGAGTCCAATTTGGAAAGCATCAAATAATAATCAAAGTAAAAATATAAAAATAAAAGCAATAATTCCTAAATCATGTTACATAATCAGTAAAAAAATGTCTATAAAATGAAGTATTCAGAATAGGATTACAATGGAAGTTAAAAAAAATAAAAAATAAATAAAATAAACAAGTAGTCAATTGTGAATATAAAATTTTAAAAGTCCGTTCCATATCACACGCCAGTCAACACGCCAACTTGTGAGAAATTTGAGTTGCTCCTACCTGCCCGTTCGCCTATTAGCATCGGTCTCCCCTACAACTTTTAGTAATTGAAAAATACATTTATGAAGTCGGAGATTTAGAGAAGATCTTTATGAAGTATGAGATCTTCATGAAATCGGAAATCGGTTGAAAAAATATAGGTACTACATTTTTCATTCCCTTTTTATAATTAAAAACAAAATATTTACTGATTTCTAATGATAAACAAAGAAAGTACATGTTTGTTACTTTCACGTACTGTATACGTGTATACAGGCTGAGTTTTTAATTAATGACTGGGTGAAACAAAACGATAAAATAAAAACTTTTGTTTAAAAAAAAAATCACAAAAAATGTTAAAAAATACTTTTTAATTTTTATGTTTTTTCCATTTAAAAAAATGCTTATTTGCCCGTAATGATTCACCCACTTCAAGGATGTCACTAATTAAAAACTCACCCTGTATATAGATTGTAGATACTTATATAATGATGTAACTAGTCGAGTCCAAAAATTTTGAAAATTTTTACCTGTGCAGAGCTTTCAACTGTTTTTGGCTCTCCTGTAAAATTTGGTCAAAGGCCAATACTGTGTCCGTAAAGAATCCGTAACGTAAGCAGATTACCGTAGAGTAGTACGACATGTTAATGTATTCTTTAGCAAAAAAAATATGTACTTTTTGCTCAGATCGGGCTTTTACTTCATCGCATAGCTATATTTCTCATGAGCGAATCTAATATTTGCTCGATTTTACGAAAAAAGTATAACAAACAGCCAAGGAGAGTTTAGTTTATTTAGTTTATATTTTTGTTTTAAATAAATTTTTACTAATTTAGAGAAAAACATCACCAATACGCCACGAAATAAATTCACTCGAGCTATTTCGCTTTAGCCCGTCTTTTCCCCAATAAATAAAGAACTTCTTCTTCTTTGGGTGCCGCTCCAAGTAGTGAAGGTTGGCAGTCAGCTCTGCATACTTCTTTTTGATCCACATGAAGCTGAGTACAAGGGAAAAGAGTGCAGTGTTTTCCCATTGCCTTCTGCACCAGAACTTTCGGAGAGTATTCGGCTCTCCAGGCCACTGAAGCCTCTTCCAGATAGTTGCCCCTGGATGTTGGGTTATACGTCACAAACCGTGAACTAAATGGTGATCACCACACCCATGACACTCGCCACCGGTTAAATATTGCCCTTCCCAGAGTGCATCTAACACAGACTCATAAGTCCTTCAATTACGTTTGTTTTAAGCTTTTTAACTGCCTCCCACTCCAAACTAGATTTCTGGAGTTAAAATTTTTCGAGAGTTTTATAAAAAGAAAATTGGCATCCACACATGCTTTCTATACTTTTGACGAATTCTACAGCTGTGCTGAATCGTTTGTAGTCTAAATAGTATTTGTATATCAGAATAAAAAGTTTAGGGCATGAAATGCTATTTTACAATATTAATAGTTTTTTTTTAATACACGCTTCAGGCGTTTTAGTTGTCAAGTTGACTATTGAAACGGTATTATTTCCAAATTATGTTGGAATTTAATTAGTGGATCATTTAACATTTCTTTTTATATATTTTTTTTGTTTTGTTTTTCCTATATTTTTTTTATGCTATTATTTTTTATTTTATTTTGTTATGTCTTTTAATTTGACACTATTGCCACTATTTATATTTCTACTATGGTTTTTCATTTGGAAATTTAACTAATATGTAATTTATCTGATATGTATTTTTTCTTGTCAATTTCACCAGCTTGTTGTCGATATCTAGTCTTTTTTGAAAAATAAATTAGGATTATGATTATGATTATGAAGAGAACCACTAGCGCGAGCAGGTGAGGATGACAATTGGGCCGGATAAGATATTGTTTCCTTCTCCCCTTACTCGCTTTGTCGTATTGCTAATAAAAAACTACTAAACACCAATGTATCAAAATCGATTATTAGATATCTCGTTTATTGCATCATCACGCGGTCAACACTCAGGTGGTCACCCGTTGTCGTTTTCGCCGCGCCTAACGCTGCTTAACCTAGGGAACAAACAAGAACCGGTGTTTTAATTGGGCTACTGACGCTACTCGACGCTCTTTCGATTCTCAAAATGTTGATTTGTGAACGTTAAGAATTGCGAATTAATCTCTGAACCATTTGACTTTTTGTAGAATATTTCGAAGGGTACCGCTAAGATGTACATTTCAGAATTATCCACAATTTTATTTATGTCTCTTTTTCGTTACAGATCATTTGACGGTGTGTGAAGACAGCTCTTTCACCGAGACACAACTAGTAAGTAGTATATTGATTTAATTCCTTTCGTTGTATGTCTTTTTAAATCATTTGGACGTCTATCTGAATAAATATCTGTCTAAGCACGGTATAAGGAACAATACATATCACCTTTTCGAATTTGGGATTTTAGAGTTGTTCATACCTACATAATTTTGTTACGTAGTTATATAATTTTATAAAATAAATATATTCCATGTAAATAAATATACATAAACATATATATTTTAAATATACAAACTATAAGAAATATAAGCGTAAAATTAAAATATTTTCTAAAAAAAATATTTTTCCACAAATATTTTTTTTTTGTGTGAAATGACAAAAATATGTAATTAGTATGGATCCAGAAAACTCAATCATTTCGTATCGAAACTACTCTAATTTTATGAAAAGAGTAAATTAATGTAATAGAAGGGAGAGAAATATTAAATTTCAATTCAAAAATATGTTATTAGATAAATTATATGATATTATGTACATCTAACATCATTTAATTGCACCTGAAACGCGCCTAGTTAATAATTAAATAAGAATCTTCATTAATCTCTCAAATACTTAATTAATCTTAAGGGCCTACGGAAGAGACACCAGCCTCCGTAGACAGGTTTTGTTTAGGGGTGTCGACTACAACGGGCGGGCCCGTCACCCCAGGCTGGCATAACGATAGTTGATCGTTCTTTCAGCCATGGAATGAGCGTAGAAGACTTGACAATCCACTGTCTCGATCCGCCAACTAGCCCGCGTGATACCAACCCTTACCGCCGGCACCGGGTAGTTAACCCAGCGGGCAGACCAAGCGCCCTCGTTACCAGTTATGGCCAGATTTCACCGGCCTCCCGACTGGTTACAGGTTCGAGGTCGCTTGCTAGGTCCTCTCCCTTACGTAGTGGTGATACGGTGACTACCGAATCTATCGCGGACCACAGCTTTCTTTGCCCGGCTCTTCACCCGGTATCGGGTAGCCGAATGGTCGTTTCAAGAGCAGTTTATTTATTTATTATTTATTTATTTATTTAATTTAACAATTTATTTACAGTGCATAAGTATCACTAATAATCACATCAATAAAAATATATATATAATTAAAATTAAAATTGAACACGGCCGATATGAGCATTAGCGTTTAAGTACTGCTGCTGCCCAACTAAGTGCCAGGACTTGTTCCAGGGCAGCTAGCTCTCTAGTTTTTAGATCACATATATTTGGCAATTTGAATAAAAAATAAAAAGGAAAAGAAATATATATAGGTATATATATTTATATATATATATATATATACATATATATATATATATATATATATATATATATATATATATATATATATATATATATATATATATATATATATATATATATATATATATATATATATATATATATATATATATATATATATATATATATATATATATATATATATATATATATATATATATATATATATATATATATATATATATATATATATATATATATATATATATATATATATATATATATATATATATATATTCCCGTCACCATTACAAATTATAACTAATAATCACTAACTAATAATCACAATAGGAAATAAAACACAAAAAATAAATGATCGTGTTAATAAAATAAAAATAAAATAAAATGTCAAATAATATCAAACAATAGTCACCAAAATTAATGAATAAGTAATAGTAATAAAAAATAAAAAATAGTCAACGAAAATTATATTAATAATAGGAATTGTCAGGGATAAGATTTAATGATGGGATCTGTCTCGGTATATTAATTTGTGGATATTTTGCCGGGAGTCATGTTTTAGCCAGGAATCAATTTTGGCTTTAAAAGAAGAAGAAGACTTAGGCACATTCATTTTTAAATCTTCATCTAGCATATTAAAGATGCCGTAAGTTGCCGTAAAGTTGCCGTAAGATTCACAACTACCCCCACTCTAGCTAGCTGTCAGTTGGAATGCACAGTCGATTAGCTGACGCGCACGGTTCGCAAACCGTCCAGGACCGCCTGAAGGTTTTCTTCTAGGGGAAACAGGCCCACAGGCCAGCGTCCTACCCGGGCTGACACTTTTGAGAGGAGGCCACCGGATGGGTGTTGACCCGTGCGTTTGGCCGACCATACACACATAGGTCTTAGTGGCCTAACTGAAACAGAGCCCATTAGCTTCCAAAGGCAGGTGAAAATGGTCTAAGTAGGTACCTACGATAAAAATAGATTAGTCTGTTAATTAAAAAACAAATTATTAAACAATTCAAAATAAAAATATAATAATTTAATCTAATAATGAAAACTTAAAAATCTGTTATTCAAAACGTTGGTATTTGTTTATCATATTGTATGGGGAAGTAAAAAGTCACTAAGCATGCACTTATGAAACAGTTAATAACGTGATTCTGCATATTTCCCATTAAAAATGCAAAAACTCTTAATTTATGCACATTATTAAATTTCACTCATAACAAAATATAATCGCAGTCAGAATCGAACAGCAAACGGTTCGAACAAATTCCCACTTGCCCCCTCTTTAGACCCCAAGCCCCCCTTCGCGGCCCCCCGGGCGGCGGCAGCATCCTATTCAGCTGAATTATCATTACCGCGGCCTGGAGTGGAGAGGAAGGGTGTTCGGGGTGGAGGGGAGAGGGCGGAGGGAGGGGGATTAGGTTTCATGGAAAAACGAGGGAGGGACGCGCTTTTTAGTGTCGCGGGGGTGAGCAGGGGGGCAAAAGAAACAGGATAGAGTGTGTATTCGAGTTCGATTCCGCAATTGAGAGGGCGGGAGGGGGAGGAGGGGGGGAGAGGGTTAACGAGCGCCTGGGAATAGGGGAGGGGATGGGAGTTACACTTACATAAAGATCGGAATATTTTACACTGTTGTATTAAGACGTCGAAGTGATGATGATTTAGTCACGTGTCATGGTACAATAGCGAAAATATATCTATTTATTTTTGTGGACTAATTCGCTGTAAATGGTTGAATGCTAAACAAACTATAAGGTGTAGTGAATATTATAATATAGTTTTTAAGCCCCATACAGATGACAATGTAGAGTCATTGTTGATGATTGTTTTAAAGAATTGCGGAAACTTTTACTTTTATAACTATTAGAACTTTTTACAGTAGGAGATAACAAGTCTGGTAGATGTACGGGAACGATGTCGCAACTCAAATATGTATCTCACCAGTTACACATGTTGGCAACAATATACCTGGTTCATAACGTACCATTCGACGCTCTATTGGCTAATGCAACGGTATAGATAACGGCTGCGTCTCTACTATGACATCGGCAATTTTGTGCTTTTACTATATTAAAGTAGATTCTGTCATTGCATTTTCGGAAATCACCTGCTCTAAACGACCAGACCGATTTATACCGTATTGTAGTCTATGTTACTAATAATTAATCAAGGCGTATACGTATATATTACTTTCGCGGCCCAGCAACCGAGGAAATTATTTTGATCGCGCTGAAAAAATATTTCGAGATATTTTTGTCTTAGTCGGAAATATCTATTTTGAAGACCCCTGAGACGATTAAGACCATATCCATGTTAAAGTATTTCTGTGTGTCCGTGTGTCTGCTTGTCTGTCTGCCTGTGTGTATGTGTTCCTCCACGAAATCGCTCAAACGTTTAATCCGATTGAGCTGAACTTTGGTACGCAGACATCATTCGGTCATGGCAAGAGTTGAACAGAATATGGTTGAAATATATCCACCAGGGGGCGCACTAGTCATATATCATCCTCGAAATATTGGACCTTGAGACTTGAAGATTGAGATTGTACTTTGTTTTATGTTTCTGTAAACAAATTATTCATAAAAGTTGCGTATTTTCTGGTACTGATTTACGCACTTCAAGGGTGCTGGTTATTTAAAACTCATTCTATACTAAACTGAAACTGAACTAAATGTATAAAACTAGGACTAATATTTTTTTCTAGCATTAGGTACGTTATATACATGAAAACGGATGTTGGTATATCTGTCTGTCTGTCTGTCTGTCCGAGCTTAATAGACTCCGAAACCGTTTAACCGATCACAATAAAATTTGGCACGTATATGTATTTTTTCATGGAGAAGGTTTTTATTATATACGCTTTGCTGTGACTTACCGCTAGATGGCGCTGCAGCATATCAACTTCTGTACCGCTCAACCGATCGCCATGAAAATTCGTATACATATACATTCGAGCACGCATAATATTTTCGCTCTATTATCTTCAATGTAACTTGCCACCAGTTGGCGCAGTAGCACACCAACTTCTATACCATCCAACTGATTTGAGCCCGCATAATATTTTCGCGCCATTCACTTTGTTGTAGCTCGCTACTAGGTAGCGCTGCAGCACATCAACTTATATACCGTTCAACCGATCGCCGTGAAAATTGGTATACATAGGTATTTGAGACCGGATATAACACGGGAAACACCGGGTAATACGAGTAGTATTATAAAATTAATATTGGTAAAAGAGTGACTTTTAGCGCGGACTAGCCTTAAGTTACCCATAATTTATCTACATATAATATAATTATATAATTAACATGGTCGTCATAAAGACGCACATCAAAACACTTAAGCAGCAGCCTAATTTCCAGCAGGTAAGCATAGGGCATGACTGGATTTAATTGGAAGTTTTGTAGTTATTATCAGTGGCGTAACTATACCATCTGAGGCCTGTGGCATGGATAGGGTATCCCAGTAAAAGTTCTCCGAGTAAAATAGACCCTCTCAGTAAAAAATATGGTGTTTCAAACTTGAAAGAACAATTTTTGAAAGATTTTTTTGTAAATTTATAGTTTAAAAAATGTATAATTAAAAAACCTGTTCGTCAGTTTTTTCAAAAAAACCCATTTTTACAAAAATTTTGTTAAAATCGGGAGCCTTTTGAGGTCGGGGGCCCGTGGCATTTTGCCAGCCCTGCCACCCTATAGTAACACTACTAATTATTATGTGAAAATATTTAATTTAAATACCAAAAATTTTTGTTCGATAGTTTAGTAAACATGCATCGAGAAGCTGTTTGTAGAATTCCTGTAAAAAAATCCTACGACCAATTTACACAAAGCTTAGCCGGGGGGGTTCTTGCATAAAGATCGTCAGATACGTTTTGTATTTCATAAGGATTTTCTGTTGCTGCGAATGTTTGTGGGCGGGCTGTGTAAACAGGGGGTGGGGTGGTTTCAGGAGAGGGGGGGGGGTGATGAGGGGGTGACGTTAGCTAATGTTGTGTACGTACACTCGTTCGTGTAATTTACGACTTATCAGTGTGTGGGTGGTATGGCCTCTCACTACGCAAAAGAATCTGCACGCGGTTGCCAGGCTCTTCATAGGATTACTACGGATTTCAGTGATTTAGCGCTGGGGCAGCTGACTTGTGCCTCTTCTTATTTTATTAGTTGCTATATTTAAATATATCGTATAGCTATTTAAAATAGTCATAAATTAAAAATTTCACAAAAGAATTGCTTTGTTATTCTAAACTTAATATTGGCACTCCTTCGAATGTAACAACCCTGTTAGATTTATCAGTTAACATTTATTTATTTATTTTAAATATTATTTAGGAGCTTTATAGAAAAATCTAATTCGCCGTTGAATATTAAATCTGGCATGTCCAAATCCATAATAACTGACCTATAATAGAAAACTAATGCTGATGTAAAAAAAATCATACTAAAAACTAAGAGACACAAAGTACCGTAAACTGCCCTAACTATGACCTCCTTTCCAAACAATGTACCACTCCTATTTTTTATATAAAATAGGTCATCCAATGAAAAGGAAGAAAGTTTGTACGATTATATTCATTTTGCTATGAACATGACTAGATGCTGAACAAATCGCTCTGTGAGTGATCAGTCGCCTGCGTGTAATGAGATTGAGAAGGTATTTTTTGTGTTTCGGAACAATTTCTGCTATCAACGAACCCCGTCAAACCCGATAGATAGGATCTGTTAAGCATCTGGAACCTCTCTTATAATTAGACTTTAGACAACTTTTCTGCCATATAGAGTTTTGATAATAATACTTGCTCATACGTATTTTTGTAGGATTTATCCCAAAATAAGCATCGAGGTAAGCTGCATGAAGAGATCTAGAGTTTTCTGGAAATGGCCAGAAGATGAATATCGGATACTGTATAGGCCAAAAAACATGTTAAAAAAATAAAACTACAAGCCCTTGTGTCTTCTATGCGCAAAACATATAAAATATCAGAGTTGCAGAACGTCCAAGGTATTTGATGTAACATTCCTGTTAGTTTAATGTTGTTTTCGGCCTATCATTCAAATGATTAGTCATTTTTTTTCTAATTTGAAAAAAAATAAAAAAATGTTCGACGTAAAACATTTTTTTTCTTTGACTTATTTTCCTTAAATGGGTTTTATTAGGCAACAATTTTTTTTAAATTAGTGAACATGTGATCCAAGAAAAAGCATCTTTGATTTTTTTCACTGAATTTCACTACATAATTCTCATAGTCTTTAGGAGTTTAACAAAATGAGACCTTACTTTAGATCTTTATCTACTTATCTGTATATGACGTCATGTTTTTTTTGTATTTACATGGTGCCAACCCTTAAAATAATATATAAATTCCTGCCTAATTTTTCAATATTTCTTCCAAACTCAGAAAAATCATTCTGTGATCTGTCATGGATTTTTTATCTTGTATTTTTCATTCATTTATCATATTATACTTATAAAAAAAAACCTTATGCACCGAAATATGAAAATCTCTGTATTGACAGAGGAATTTAATGGGTTTCAGGGAAACTACCATTTGAAACAAAGCGTACGGCGTAACTCAAAAATTGGCATAATTCGTGTCTGTGTGCTAGGAAGTTGGCGTTTCAGGAAGTTGGCGCCTCCGTCGCCCCCAGCGAGGCGGCGTTTTTCAGAGGGGTTTTAGGCAGTTGATGAGGGGCGGGAGGGGTAATGGGGACCGATGGGGGGGGGGGGGCATCGGGGTGTATGCTCTCTCGTGTGTGCGCGCATTTGGCCTGTTTTTATTTTAAAATTTTTGATCAATAGACAAAACGACGACAGAGGCAGCGCGCGCGATTTTGCGACTGTGACATTAGATTTGGTCTGCAGTCTGCCATCGGAATGGAACGGGGAGTACCTTTAACCGAAGAGCCAACGCGGAAAAAGTGACGACATTGTTTTGCCAAAAATATTTACAATATGTAAACTAATATTTATAATATGCTAGTTATAAATATTTTATTCGGTCCAAAAATTACAACCTGAAACTCATTTTCTTTTTAAAAAAACATTATATAATTATGACGATAATTCTGTCACAACGAAATTTTGTAAAATATTATATCAAATATTTTTATTACATTCCCAGCAAATGCAACCGTTATAAGTATCTAGGCTGGCTTTTCTATAGTCTCAATACATACCGATATAAAAATACCTACTACTGATATTTGTTATAAAATTACAGTGATTTCACAATCGCTTAAATTATTTAAAATATCAGAGAATTTCGAAATAAAGATTCCATTTTTCTGTAGGTAAATATTTTTAAATCTCCTTATCAACCGATTGAAAATTTATAGTTTAAAAATACTGCCTTTTTAGTTATACGTTAAGATAAATAATTGAACAAACGCTCTCTTTCTATCCAAACCCGCTTTCTTCGACCTGCAAAGACTGACCACAGGCATAAATAATGGTTAATTTTGTGTTACTCTATCTATTCAAAACCCAATACGAATCACTGATTGATGATTAATACACACAGAATGACGACGAGTAACACATATGATTTAATACACGCTGAATGACATTCATTTGAATGTTTTCAAAAGATGTAAAAATACAGCTAATATTAAATGATAAATTATAAAATAAATTTATAAGACATGGTTATATTGTTATAACATAAGTTTCGTAAAATTGTATTTAGGTATTTCTTAACTAGGTTCATCGAGATGTAATCATTCCTGCTTAATGGAATGCCTTATTGCTTAAAGTTAGCTGTAAGATATTGCTTTTAGGCAATAAACTCGCCTTTTTGTTTAAGGAAATAAAGCATTTAATTATTATTATTATTATTATTAAATGCCTGCCATTCTCATACTCTACCACGCTCTTTAAGGAAATATAAATAGAAAACGTAATGTGGACAAATACTACAAAATCTACGTGACTGGTTGCAGCACAAAATTATATGTATGATTTTTTTTAAATAAACTAGTAATTATGTAACTAGTTAATTATTTAACTAGGGTTCATTACAAGTTGTTATTTAAATCAACAGTTGACGTAAGATCAGAAAGTAAAAACAGCATCATATTAAAACAGAAAACACTCAGAACGCCCTAACCTAAAATGAAGGAATAACACCGCCCAGGTGCCAAATCTTACCTGCCACCCATACGCTAAGCATACATTTCTGTCTTGCTTATTTACTATGACTCTTATCATACATTATCTTGTATAGAAAACCCCAACGTAAAACAAAGGAATTTCGACGGTCCAGGTGCCGAATCTTACCTGACACCCGCATACTGATCATCTATGTCTATATTACTGGTTGGCTGTTTCTTTAACCATAATATTTTTTACTGCTTTAGTTTCGGGATAAGATAAAAGTACTCACTTGGTACTATGCAGTTATTATTATTATTAATAGTTAATATTGATATAGTTTGTGATATTTTCTATATATAAATAATATAAACAACTCTGTCGTTTAATTAAATCGAAGTAAATGACGTATTTTACAAAAAAAGTGTAATTATTGAATAAAATATTTTGCAATTTCAACACTCTATAACTTTTTTCACCCAAGTAGTTTAGTTTAGCTGTTCGAATGAAATGTGACACTTGTAATAAGTTTTCGTTTGGTATATGTAGCAAAGTGTTACAACAAACTTTGCAAGTGGGTACGAAATTACCCATTCAATATGACCAATTCAATTTTTAATGTCATCTTTGACATTCCGACGGACAACAGACTACATATAACGTAAAAGCAATCGATTTTTTTCTAGAATTATGAAATGCCTATTTTCTATTTAAATAATGTTATGAGTCGAAATTGAAGTACTCAGCTCCTTAGGAATGTAATATTAATTTGCTACGCGAGTACTGCGTAAAGGCGGTAGAAGCGTAGCACTCGCCAACTTACAAGAATTATTGAAAATATAAAAAAATACTTATTTATATAGAAAATAAACGTTCCTATTTTTTCATACTTTTATTGTCTGATCTTTTATTTAGGGATATTAGTCCAATAATGTTAGAACGAAAAGCATCAATCAAATCGATACATTATAAGCAACCCATGAGAATCAAAAAGGCAAATACCAGGCGTACGTACGATGAATATCAAGAAAAAATAATAATACATTAAATCTTATAATAAAATAGAGACGGATTCTATGAGTTTCACTAAATAGAGCCGCCAAAGAAAACCAGATGGCTCCTTGTTACTTCCCCAAAAAACATCGTGTTTTTTCTGGAAAAACATAATTTTTTCTCGGAAACACCCGAGAAAAAATTAGACATCACATTTTTACCGAATCTCTTCGTTTTGAGGTCTTGGAAATATAAAAAAGGGATTTCTGGAAATGAATGGGTCATCTCTGTGTCTGTAAGTGCAACTGTAAGTGTGTATATATGTGTTTGTGTGTGTGTGTGTGTGTGAGAGAGTGTGTGATATAACTCTTGCTTTAGTCACTTGTTGACTTTTTGACTTTGAATGTAAAAAAACATAATCTGGTAATCAATTACTTCAATACTCCATTATAATGCTAGAATGGAAAACAAACGTATCTTAAAACCCTGACAATAATGCCTACAACTTTCTGGTATGTCATTTCCTAATATATTTAGTGAATGACGAGTTTAATCGAACCTTAAAAACTGCGATTAAAATATCACTTAAACGAACAAAACGAACAAAGGGTTTGAAATTCGAATACAAATAAATTATTGCACTTAATATATAGCCTATACCTATAATATCGATTCATTGCAAGTATCTTCATCAAAACGAAATTTGGAAAGTATATGGTAAGTGTAATAACCAGATTTTGTTAGTACTGTTATTGTCCAGATACAATATTAATTTAATAGTTACATTATTTATAGTACATGTCTCCAATATGCCTATTAAGAGAACAATTAATTTAACCGCAGAAGAATACGAAAAGCTGCACTGGAAATGTGTAGTTTTGTGCTTGGGTATTATAGCAAGTTGATCACGTGCCCGTGTTGAATGGTATCGCTCCATATGGCTTTTTCCATTCCATATCCATCGTTTGAATATAATAAAATCTCCATGAAATCACGTTGCGTGGAGAAGTGAGGTATTTTTAGGCTAGTAATAGTATTTAATCTTTGGGCTTCCTTGATACGCTTTAGTGCTACCATTTTGCTTTACAGAGTTACAAAAAATATTTGTTTTCTTTTCTTTATCTTTTATATAGTAAAGAAGAACAAATCCCTACCATTTAAGAACCTGTCCCGTCGGAAGACCGCATCAACTCGAACGTAACCCGGATCGTCGAGGAGCTAATGACCTAAATAAGGAGAGTTCAAGACTCCGGGCATTTTGCGTGCGTCCTTCATAATTGTTGAGATTGTAGAAGAAAAGCGTAGGCCAATTACGAGATTGTTCAGGCGGCGGGAGGATCAACAGGAGAAGGGCGGAGAGTGACGTCACGCGGGGCCGGCCTTGGGCCAGAAGCGTATCTCTACGCCCGCTACGATCCGAGCGTAGCGGAGGGGTGTAGCGCCGCTCGCTGCTACGATTCACGAAACGGGCCATTCAAACACCTTCTCTCTTCGGAGAGGTTCTTCATTAGTTTGTTAATTTTTTCACAATTTTCCAATGTCTATTTTATTTGTGAACGAAGTTTCATTATTCAACGAAATACTACCCACAAAATAGTCATTACATTTGAAAGAAATATGTAAAGAGGCTAAGTCTTGTTTTCCTAGCAACATTTAGAATTCGAGTTGGGGCCGGATCTCCACGCCTAGAGATCCTGGAAATACAAAAAACTGATTTCTGGACAAATTATGTGTGTGTTTGTGTAGGCGTGTGTGTGTGAGAGAGAGAGAAAGAGAATGTGCGTGTGTGTGTTTGTGTGTAGCCACTGTATCTAATAAACTAGATACATGACCAATTAGGACCAAATAACGTACATTCATCCTAATGCCGATATTTTAATATCTGATGATAGATATCAGCCATTTTGTTTCAAAACAGCGGCCTTTTCAATATTTAAAAAAAAAACATTAAAAAAGAAATATATGCAGCTATAAATAAATAAATAAATCATTTGGGTTTTGGATATAGATATTGTAATGTTTATTTAAGGATCAATTCTCGCACATAGATATTGTAATGTTTTTTTTAAGTTCAATTCTCGCATATTCTCGGTTCTAAACCTTATATTGACTTAAAGGCTTTTATTAGTAATGCTATAAGTATAGCATTAGTAATAACGGCTGAGCTAGCAGCAGCTTGCTTGCATCGCAAGTGTCAATACAAAATTGAGTGATTTATTTTTCAAAATTGATCTTTACTGAACCAACACCAAAATGAGGGGATTTTGAATTAATTCTGATTTTAAGATCAGAGGGGACTATTGCATTGTCATCGGAACTGCTAAAAAATGCATTGTCATCAGAACTGAACCAACATGTAAATTTTCAACTTCACATGATAATATTTGAGGGGCTCCCTCAATTTCTTATGGATCCCATCATCAGAACAGGGTTTAGATGAAAGTGGGACCAATCTGGAAGTATATCCTTTCGAATTAAAAAAGAATGTTCCAAATCGGTTCATAAATGACGGAGTTTCGAGGTAACAAATATTTTAAAAAATAAATAAAAGATACAGCCAAATTGATTACCTCCTCCTTAAATTACAATCTCTTACAGCTAACGTTCTTCAAAACGAAAGAATTTAGGTGCTGTTAGAGTAAACAAAAAAAACGAAAAAAGAAACTTTATGCTTATCAGAAATTAATCAAATAACAAGAAATGCCATTATAACAAAGTGTAATTTAGGATTTTTAGAATAGTATAGCAGATTATATAGGATAGAATATAGGATTTTTAGAATAGAATAGCAGAGGACAGGAGAGGATGGGATAAGACGTAGGATAAATAGGAATTTAAGGACATGAAATGCTTCTTCAGAGACACTCGAAAAGTATGAACCGTTGGTGCGTCTTGATATTGGACGAGAGCTACATAGTTCCATGGTCTAGCTGCATTAACGGTGAAGGAATGTGTAAATAAGGAAGAATTATAGGCAGGAATCGCAATTTTACTATCCTTACTGGAATGGAGTGGAAGAAAATGACTTACTAAATGAGTGTTTTTTTTATATATGATTTCACGCACGACTGTATCCTCGCGTTATCAAACGAAAGGAAGACAGGACAATAACTAACTTCTAATAAGGAATAACATGATAGTCCAAGACTTTATTTTTGTGACATGTATGGAGTAATGCTGACGCCACGCGTTAGATTATTAAGCAGTCTGACCATTTGTTTCGAGTTCTTTATTGCATCCACTCTCTACTGATGAGCTTTCAGTTTCAAAACACGTTGGAAGTACTAATTAAAATTACACCTTTCCTGGTACGCCAGCCTCAGGTGTCCCGGAATCTGGCCCGCTGACTATAACCCGGTATTCTATGGCCAAAGTACTGTCTGATCTATAATATCAACTTTTCCAAAACCCTTGCATTTTTTTGTCGCTAGCACTCCTACTATGGAGTTTCAACCCAAACCAACTAATTACACAAGTTAAGATCTATTAAATTGAGAATCCGCCCATAGTTGTGCTGTGACGCCGCGTATGGGCGGGTTTGGGCGGCCGCTTGGGCGGGCGGACAATCGATTGGGCGGGTGGAAGCGGAAACAAACGGCGCGCCGCGCCGCTCACATCCGCCTATTTAAAATTCAATACAAAAATATTTGAAAAGCTCGCGCTGCGGGTGCCCCTTCGCCCTTCCCCTCCTCCCTCCGCAGAGGGGGTGGCCCCCTGCGTCCCTCACCCCTCCTGAAACCCCTCACCGAGTCACAGCGTTGCCAAATTGTCAATTAATTAAGCTAATTATAATTAGAAATGATTAATTATTATTTCATTAGAGTATGTATACTCATTCACTTATTCAGCGGAAGAGAGACGGCGAGAAAGGGAGAAAGACTATATATTTGCGACCGATGCACTATATTTTATTACATCATTTTATTAATTTTAGTTTATTGGTACATCTTGAAAAATGACTGCCTAATTTTGCATATTGTACAATAAATTCCGGGAGAGCATAGTTATGGTATAAATCTCAAAGGTAAAAAAAACTCTAGTCGTGACAGATGAATTTGTGGGTTAGGCTGGGGTGCTAGGCGAACCCGTCACCCCAGGAAGTAACAACACGCCGTCAGGAAGGTAACCCAGCGGGCAGAATATCTAATCAGGATATCAGTTTTGGCAGGATAACTCCATTTGGATTTACCCATCAAGATACCTCCGTCCTCCCGACTAGTTAAGGGCTCGAGGTCGCTGCGTGGTCCTCTACCTGCCGCAATTTCAGCAGTGATTCAGTTCGAATCTATCGCGGACCATAGCATCTTTTGCCCCGCTCTGAACTCGGATCAGGAACGGTCATTTCCTATCCCCTATCCCCTCCCCCTTCCCCCTTTCGTTGGGTTGTTGACTGAATAGAAGCATAAGAACTTTGTAATATCTATCATTTTATATAAGCAGTTATTTTTATTATTATTTATCTGTAGTTTCTATGTATTTATTATTATAATATACATATACTATATTATAAATTATATTATTTATGTATGTATGTATATTTGGATGTATGTATATGTATATTTATGTGTATATGTTTATGTATGTGAGCTGTATTGATACTTTTATTTAATATTACACGGTTGGCTGTAAGAAATCGTGAAACGATAAGCCCGCCGTTTGTACTAAGTCAAAATAGAATTTAAGTTTTCTTTACCCATGTAATTTTTTTTTTTTGTTAGTACAATAAAGGTATTTTTCATTTCATTTCATTTCATTTCATTTCATTTCATTTCAAGGGTTGATGACGACATGTCAACATCCACCCCGCTGTTTAGAAAACAGTTTATTTCCATAGTCTCCAGACTCCTTCAGCAATTAGTCAGAGTGCACAATCGATTGGCTGATGCAGTACGGTGCGCAAACCGTCCAGTGGCGCCAGAAGTCAATCCCCTAGAGGAAACCGATCCACCAGCTGAGCAGCCTGGGACGCGATTGTTTTTCCCGGGGTAGTCCCTCACTCGTGGAGGCCGCTGAATATGAGTTAATCCAATTCTATAGAATCTTGACGGCCCAGAATGCTCGAATCTATTCACCACTATCGTGACAGTGAATCACTTCAATATATAAGCAAATATATGACATCAGATGTAGTTTGTCGATTATATACAAGCATCTCTAACCAACATCCACAACCAAGTACTACTTTCTCAACAGCGGCGGCTGTCGAATGTGTATGGATATTTTGTTTTTCACGATTTCAAAATGTATACGAGTCTGCCATTTCGTGAATAGTTCCCGTGACTCACGCGGTAAATATATAAATACCATATTGTTTTGCAGTTAAGTCCTTTAACATAATAATATAATTTTAACCTACTGGTACATAGCTGATCACAATTTAGATGCTGGTGAACAGTCCATCAATATCTACTGTTTATACAATGTTGAAAATAGATTTGATTTCATTTGTGGTGTGCACACCGGTTTTGAACCCCACTCCTCGACCCGGAAGAAATCCGATTCTCCCTCCAAAATTGTACTGACCACTTCGAGTTCTATTTTTAAAATATTTTTTGAGCATGTAGGGACTTCAGTACCTACATACAGTCAACAAAAGCATGACTAACCAATGAATTCTGTAGAAATTCATCGACGCAAATACAATCGATTCTGCACGTGCACTGCTATTAAATTCCATCGAATTTCGGTAGTTAATGCAGTCACAGGAGGTCAGTCATGCCAATTTCTCCAAATCGATCGGATTGACACACTTATTTCATCACTGCTTTCAGGATTGCGTCATGTATCAGGATATATAAACCAGTACAGTTTACCAATCATTATCATTCCTCGAGTGATCATCTCCTAGTGAGTGCTTCTGTAGCTACGACTCTTTGTGAGCCGGTCAATGCATTAGCCAGTGCTACCGCCTCATCCTTCCCTCCTTATCGAGTTAAGTAAGCTGAGGTCTGTGACTCCTGCAGACCCGAGCAAGTATCGAGGAGACACAGAATCTCTGATACAAAAGGTAACCTTTCCTTCCTCGCCGCGCGCCGCGATAAATATTCGGGAAAGTTATATACTGGCAATATAGTACGATACGGCATAACATTCAATATACCATCGATATACCAATAATAAATAAAACCTTCTGATAACAAAAATTTCATCTTATTACGGAGTAAAAGGACTTGTTGACACCCGGCTCTCACAACGAATATCTTGGAGTCAGTGAGAGTCGGCCTTCCGTCACAGGCATATTGACAAGATTTCAAAATCTGGTCTCACTAATTAATAACCCTCTAATATGTTGTCTGGGCTATGAAAGTGACCGGCTCCTAGGAATGGAAAAATGGGATATTTTTCCGTCGAAATTTGGAGTAGGACTCGCTTTTACGAAACTGCACTTTGCTGGTGGAATGGACTCCGGAATGGGCTCTAACTAGAATTCGAAGCGGCCCAACGCTATCAGTAAATTAGTCTTTGTATAGGAACAAAATACTGTATAGACACCTCTAATGTTTAATATATTATTTTATTTCTAAATAAAGTATCGCTACACTTACACCTGATCCACTGTGCACTGCAGTGATCCATTATTGACCGCATTTGGCCAACAGTGTATCGTTTCTCAGTTCTTGTTAGATATACTGTAACTTGTTTATACACTAATATAAAATATTCAATTAATAACAGTAAATATTTATATATGTCATTTTAGAAAATAATATAAATCAAGTATTTTTTTATAATACTGTAATGTTTGATGTTATTAGTCTCCACTTGGCACTAACAGGGTTGGCGCTACTGGCTTTACTGATATACGCTATAGAAATTCCCTCGAATTTATGTTGTATTGTGTTATGAGTTTTTGTTACATGAGTTGTGGCACAATGCTGATTTGCTTCAATTTTGAAAATTGATTTTTATTATAGTAACACGATTTTAACCAATTTGTTTAATGACATATAAAAGGACAAAATTAGAGTTGTCAACTACAACGGGCGAACCAGTCACCTCAGGAAGTTTTAACGATTGTTCGTTTTATCTCCCGTGAAGTGAGCGCAGAAGACTTGGACAAAACATTCCACCGTCAAGCTCCGCCACATACCAGTAAGAGGGTAAGGCCTTATCCGTGAGGTAACCAGGTATGTTACTTAGCGGGCTTACACTCACGCCCTTAATTCCAGTTGGGACCAGATTACTCCGGTCTCTCGACTGGTTACGAGTTCGAGGTCGCTTGCGCGGTCCTCTCCCTTACGAGGCGGTGAAGCGGTGTAACCCGAATCTATCGCGGACCACGGCATCCTTTGAATCGGGTAGCCGATGGTCGTTTCAAGAGCAGTCGCCGTAAGGTCAGCAGCCACCGCTGATCTATAGGAAACAGTACTGTTTCTAGACTCCCCCGACTGTTAGTCAGATTGCACAATCGATTGGCTCACGCCGCACGGTGCGCAGACCGTCCAGGAGCCCCAGAAGGTTGACTTCTAGGGGAAACTAGCCCTAAGGCAGAGTCCTTCCTAGGCTCGCACTTCATGCGTGAAGGCCGCCGGATGGGTGTTGGTTGACCCATGAGTGTGGCCAACCCTGAACAGAATGGGTCTTCGTGGCCAACTCAGCAAGGACCAGCACGTTGATGCCGGTTCTCCTCATTGTTGCCGAAGTTAAGCAGCGTTGGGTGAGGTCAATACTTGGATGCGTGACCGCCTGCGTGGGGCTGCACATGCCCATCTAGAATATGTTGCCAATGTGACAGGATCCACATTGGCAACATCTGGATAAAAGAAAAGATCAAGGTATTGCACTGAAAAAAAGAAAAATAGATACCGATTTTTTTCGACTTATGAGACAAAAAGTGTCCTTCGACATCAAGAAACAGTATGAAAGAAAAGGAGTGTCGTCCATATTTCGATTCGCCTGGCAACGCCGTAGTGTTGAACTACATGCGCAAAAACCCAAAACATGGCCCCTCGGAGGCTGCGTACAATTCATACGTCCGGGTTTATTACGAATCTATAATCGGCGGAAAAATGCGAACGGGTCGGGGGGGGGGGGGGATAGAGGGGCGGTAATGGCGGTCGCTGAGTAGGGAGTTGGAGGGAGAAGGGGGGGAGCTATCTCATCTCTATAGCGACCGATAAAAACTTTACCACCTAACCCGCATGGAGCGATATTTCCGCCTGTTACCGAACTTAATTAAATATTTTACAGGGATACATATAAAATTACCCCCCCCCCCCACCCACCCACCTACAATCCGCCTCTCTCAGCCTTGCTCCCTGGTTATTTTTATATTTATAATTTAATATGACTTTTTTAATATTCGAATATAGGTAGATAGGTATGGATGTATTATGCTCCTTTTAGATATATTCATAGCACCTTTCCCCCATATTTGCACAATTTTCAATCGCCACTCATTTTACAGTTCAAACCATAACTCTCCAAATTATCTATATACTTGAACGTTGATATATGATATATTGATATTGATATGTACATACTGTACTATGTATAAAAAAATTAATTTATAGAAGAAGAAAATACATCGGTGACGAGACTTTTATGGGGTTACATGTCAAGCATCGGTCTATGACGCATCGGTCAACTGTGACGTGCAATATAATGGTCGTAATGGCGCAATATAATGGTATGGAAATACTGACGCCACGCGTTACAATATGAGCAGTCTGAAAATATGTTTCGAGTTCTTTATTGCATCCACTCTCTACTGACGAATTTTCAGATTTTCTAAAATACTTTGGGGTACTAATTAATATTCCGTCTTTCCTAGTACGCCAGAGTCAGGTGTCCCGGAATCTGAGTTGCTGACTGTACCCTGGCATTCTATGGCCAAAATACTATCTCTTGCATTTTTTTGTCGCTGGCTCTTGAACTACTTGGATAGTTCAAACTGAAAGTTATTAGAACTAGCCACTAAACTATTCAGTGGAAAATAAACGTTTTTTTTAATGAAACACTTTACTTAACAATCGCCTATAACATTTTAAAGACTTTATTTTATTGTCCCAATTTAAAAAAAATACGGTTCGCGTAAAAATGCATTTAAAAGTGAACATTTTCGTTGAAAGATTTTTGATTGACTTTTTTGGCGGTCTAAACCAGAAATCAAGTTATGAAAGACATGAAGGCCTATCAAATTGGCCTATGAAGGCCAATTCGGTTCATAGTGAAGAAACATTTTATAAATTGCAATCACCAAAATGGTGTATAAAGCATTGTGCCAAAGTCTATGGATCCATGGCATATTTGCATGGTGTGCCTGCACTGAGCAAGATTTGGATGCACCTTTAAAAGCACAGAAACTCGTATTACGATTCCTTGAAAAAACATCAGCGTTATTCGTCTGTACTTCTGTTTAAAGAGTTCCATGTTTTACAAATGAAGCAGATTGTTGTGAAACAAATTCTGATTTTTGTGAAACATACTCTGATTTTCTTCCAAATTTCTTCCTTTATTGAGTGAAGTAAAAATCAAAAAAATCTACTTTATATTTCTATGTAGGAAAAATCCTAATTCTTCAATGCTTTTAAATAAAAATAATAGTTGCCTATATTGGATATGTACGTATCTGCTTAGAAAATAAATTGTGCTAAATAAATTTTCAAATAAAGCTCGTTTATATAAAAAGTATACTAATAATATGAAACACAGTATGTTTTTAATACGAACAAATTGTTATACCATTGTTTTAAATGTGGATATCCCCATAAATAAGGATCCTATTTTTTTTTGAAGTCGAAACTTAGAAAACCTTATTTGTATATGTGGTAATTATATTGTGACAGCAACTTTCTCTTGTTAACTATGTTTATATATATTTGCCGGACAAATATTTGCCAAAATAAAGGGTATTCATTTCTTTAAAAAGTACTCTCAGTTTGTCCATCGTAAATCTTTGGGCCGGTGACGTCAGTCAGCCATTCAGACTTTGCCAGCGAGTCGCGAAAGAAACGCTGTTGCACGCAAGATCGGGTAGGGTAGTCGTGATAAAAACCATTAATGTAGAAATCCGCATAATTCTCCCTGAAGGTCTACTTCCGTAATATGAAATTGAAGATTATAGCAGTTGTTTGACATTTTAATAAATAAAATGAATTTACCGCGTCAAGCTTGCAGCACCCGATGTTTCGGCGATGTTGCAATCGCCGTTACCCATCGTAAACATCCCTGTCTACCCTGGACAGAGTTGGTTGCAAAATCTCCGAAACGTCGGGTGCTACACAAACTTAAAGTTGCAACGGCGGTTGCAACATCGCCGTAACGTCGGGTGCTACAAACTCCAAGCGGTAAATTCGTTTATCTTATATATAATACATTTGTAATGTACTATATAGGTACATGCCGACATAGCCAGAGTAGAGTCTCGCTTCTGTACCCTGAGGGATATTATTATCAATCGTACAGAGATCCCGATCATCAGTGCAGCCCCACAGTTCAATGCCGTAAGATAGTAAAGCGTACGAAAAAAATATTTAGCATCTAACAGATTTCTTAGACGAAGTGGGGCGTAGACTCACGCATCAAACAGCATTATATCTGTCGATTTTATTAAATATGTTTAGCTTTCGATCATATTTTAACTCCATAGATTTTTTTAAAAACTGACCTTTGCCGTAGACAGACTAGCTTTTATATAATCTTGAGATATCCAGGAATACAAACACGTATTCCGGGGTAGGTAAGCTAGGACACGGCACAAACAAATAAATAATCGAGCGGAAATTCAAAGAATTTACAACTTTTCCCTCTTCTTATCTTTTATCCGTACTGAGCTGTCCAGCTGCTTTAATCATATATCTACATTACTTTCGGGAAATACAGGGTGTGCTTTCTAAACTTTTCCGTTTTTTTTGTTGGGTTAACCTGGAAGGGAAACAATAAATGTATTTAGTAGAATATTTTTTGTGTTTTATTTTTAGGAACCCATCGTTTAGCAAAATGGGTAGCTCTTTTTTTTATGTACCTACCCATTATACTATTTATTGTGTTTTAGTAATTTGATTTATTTATTTTATTATAGTTTATTACCTAAATTTGGTTTCGGAGTTTCGCTTAAAAATGCGGGAGTCCTCATTTTAAATTCTTCGTTGTTTGGTTTTTAAATTCTTGTTAATGGATCTATGGGGTGCAAGATTGTATACCATCTAAGTATAAGCTGTATGAGCAATATCCAATATATATTCGTTTAAGAATAGTTTTCTGTAATAAAAAATAAATGCTACATTCTTGAGATTGCGGCGTAACCACATGACAAACGACCTCTTAATATCTCATTGAAAAAAAAATACATCTGAAACTAAATATTGATCACTCTGTATTTAGCACAAAGCAAACGGGTTGCGAAATATCTCATAAATTTCCGTGAAAGAATAACCGGAAGCGCGGGGGGGGGGGCGCTCCGAGCGCCTCCCGCCGACCTATTCCGATTTTAATGACGACCTAGAAAGGCTCCTCATCGACATGGCGAATTTTAAAAACACGACTCATGAATAATTAATTTTAAGAAGAGACGTACCGACCTGGAGGGAGGTCGGGGTGGGCGGCACCATAGATTCATCAAAATGTGTGGGTACACTGCAGATATGACACAATATAATAGGGTATGGCACAGGAAGAAATAATTTTACCAGTTGTAATGGTGAAACGTAAATTTCTGGACTTGAGGCTTCGCCAAACAGTACTCGTACCTAGCGCCGCGTTAAGCTATACCAGCGTCGCGTTTTAACGTCGCGTACTTTGGATGTCACAATGAAATCGACCAGATATTGACGCATACTCTGCAAGGTACTATAATACCAGAGCGTACCGCAGATTAATAAGTCAACGCTTCTTCGTTGTTGAGATGTAAAACGATTCAATTGTAACTTATTTAAATAATAAATAAACAGATTGGTGATATACAGTAAAGTGACATTTACAATTACAATTTACATTTACAATTACAATATCGTAGACGAAAATCCGGTAGCAAAAAACTGATAACAAGTTGTGCCAGAAACTGTTGCCAGTAATCCTATTTTAATGTTG
This sequence comes from Micropterix aruncella, assembly GCA_944548615.1. Lineage (NCBI taxonomy): Eukaryota > Metazoa > Arthropoda > Insecta > Lepidoptera > Micropterigidae > Micropterix > Micropterix aruncella. The sequence goes on from OX155958.1 coordinate 15,649,718, forward strand.
CCAAACTAGAAAATAGCCTGTTCTAAGGCGGACATTTAAATTGTAGTGAATATATGTATTTACAAATATGAATAAATAACCAGTAAACAAAGGCCGAATTTTACAACTTTAAACATTTGAAAAATCCACATTTTACAAGAATATCGGCATGTTTGATACCAAAATAAGGTCGGAGTCAAAAGAAACGGCAGTTGAAGAAAGGGCGGCTCAAAAAGAACTTAAAACCCTTAAAGTCCAGCACCGAGCGATCGGGAATCAGGAGCGCCGAAGAAGATTAACGGCGGAGGCAAAATTGACTGCCGGCGCGGACACTCAGATCGTTAATCAACAAGTAAAGCATAATGTTTTTGCATAATAAACTCAATTAGTAAAAAATGTATCGAAGCAAAAGACTTGTATTTCTTCGACTAAAATCCCTCAAGAAAATAAGAGATCTTGAAGTTTCAATGTAAGACACTGCGGCTCGGACACGACTGAGCTCGCTTCAATTTTAGTTTATTCCTGGCACACATCTGTATGACATTACACACTGGCTGCCCAATCTGTGGTGGGCGTCGTAGCGCGGCGTAACGCTTCGGAAAGACGTGGCCTGCGTAGCACGTGTTTCGTCGTAGGCCGTAGAGGCGCGCACTTCCGTCAACAAATTGACGTAGCCGTAGTAACGGCGGGTGCCACGGCCTTACGTTTACAACCATTCATCGGTGGGCACCGCGATTCAATTAATGTTGTATTGTATTGTTTTGAGGGTTCCGACCAAAGCGTACAACTGGAGCTGTCAAGTGCAACGGGCTAACCCGTGGGAAGATTTAACGATATCAGAACGTTCTTTCTACCGTGAGGTGAGCTCAGAAGACTTGGGACGAAAACAGCCCACTGTCTAGTTACGCCATTCGCCCGTGAGAGACCAAAGCCTTACCGCTAGACAACCAGGTTAATCACCAAACGGGCCCACACTCGCACCCCTACTTCCAGTTGCAATTAGATTACTCCTATCTTCTAACTGGTTACAGGTTTGAAGTCGCTTGCGTGGTCCTCTCCCTGACTTGGCGGTGATTCGATGTCTACTGAATCTATCGCGGATCACAGCATCATTTGCCCGGCTGTTCACTGTAGTATCATAGGTGCTTTCTACCGTTTAGACCATCGGTTGAGATGCAACGGATGGTCCAAACGGTAAACACTTATAAAATGGTAAAAAATGACGTTTCATACAATCGACAAGGACAGGGCTAAATTGCGGTAACATATGTACACGGCATCAGACGACTTTTGGCATTTTGGTAGTCAGACTGCTCCAGACGTGAAGTGCGTAAACCACTACCAAAAACGCGAATTCGGCAACGACATTTGGTATGCCAGCAATGGCCTTTAATCATTATGCTTCAAACATTATAAATCATAGCGCAGCGTCGTTATAAAATGATGTCTTTGTTTGGCCATTATTGCAGTGAGGGAAATCTTTATTTAAGGAACCCACGTACATATTTTTTTTCAGTGTGTGGGTAGTTATTATAAATAATTACATAATATTACGCATACATTTACTGTATATCTATTTTATATTCTTCATTACAATTCACATAGGTACAAAAAATACATACAAAAAATACATAATTTATATTGACACTAAGAAATTAAAAATATAAATTGTACATAGTTATCGTACCAAACTACTATTAATGATTATGTAACCAAATATAACATACTAATAACCTCATGTCTTTAAAATATGTGTTTTACTTATTAATTAATAAAACGAGAGTCAAATTTTACAATGAAACAATTTTTTTTAAGCCAATAAATATAATAGACAACATTTTAACAAAAAAACCGACTATTTTCTTTCTGGCAGCAGTCATGTCATGCTTAGAACTGGCTATCATAATTGAATGCGTATACCAAATATCGTGTCTGTGCTGTCGACCGTTAAGGAGTTCCCTCGTCGGGAGCCAACCCTGGGTGCCGCAGTCTTGTCTGGGTGAAATTTAGAACGGGCTATCATTGAATGCGTATACAAAATTTCGCGTCTGTGCTATTGACCGTTGAGGAGTCCCCTCGTCGGGAGCCAACCCTGGGTGTAGAATCAGGTCATGATTACCATAAAAAATGCATTATCATCGGAAGTCAATCGACATGTAAATTTTCAACTTCATATGATAATATTTGAGAAGTTGCCTCAATTCCTCAAGGATTATATTATCAGAACGGGGTTTTCATAAAAATGTGACCAATCTGGAAGTATATATATATATATATATATATATATATATATATATATATATATATATATATATATATATATATATATATATATATATATATATATATATATATATATATATATATATATATATATATATATATATATATATATATATATATATATATATATATATATATATATATATATATATATATATATATATATATATATATATATATATATATATATATATATATATATATATATATATATATATATATATATATATATATATATATATATATATATATATATATATATCCTTTCAAGAAAAAAGAAATTTTCCAAATCGGTTTAAAAATAACCGAGCACTAAAGTAATATTAATTTTAAAAATCATTTTAAAAAATACAACCGATTTGCTAATATCCTTCTTTTTAATGGACTTAAAAAAATATTAGTGGAATGGCCATTCGTCACGGCACGTCCCGCTCATCAGGTTTGGTCCTTCCGAAATGCCCCGGACTACATCTGAAAGTTAGACAGCTTTGCAAGTGGATACCGCATGGGTTACCGACTGCTTAAATCGATAGCTTGTAGACCCATATGGGCAATACAAAGGGTCTGGAGGATCCTAAAAAAGCAATAGTGTAGCAATTGTATCGAAAAAACAGGTAAAATATTACGAATATCGAAATATTATTAAAACAGGCTATATTATTAGAACATATTATTATTATAACATATTATAGGCAATATTATTAGAACATATTAGAACATAGAATATTATTAGAACATTAAAATAGGATCAATGGCAACAGTTTCCGGAATAACATGTTTTTTTGCTACTGGATTTTCGTCTATGACATTGTTATTACATATTATTATATTCATCTATACTGTAGATAATTGTAAATTACCAAATAAAATAAATTAATAACTCCAGAAAATGTAAATTCCAGAAGAATGTAACTCTCATTATTAAGCAATGTTACTTGCAGTAACTGGTTTTAATTTTCTCCATAAGAGAGATATAGGAAGCTTCGAGATCACTTCCTAGTTTTATACAAAATTAAATAGCGCTATTGTAATGTCTGCGGCGAGGAGGGGGCTGGGGGTAAGGGAGCCCCCTTCCCCCCTCGCGCGCCTCCCCGCCCTATCTCAACAGCGCGCCGCCCTACGGCACCAGGCATAATGATTTTTTGGCGATGAATTTATATTCACGAACGAGGGCTGGCGCAGGAGGGGGGAGGGGGGTGCGGGCGCCGGCGGCGGAGGCTGTGTAAAGCGACACGAGAGGGGGGGAGCTTTTTTGTGGGGTTTTTCGGGAGTTTTCCGGGTTCGCCTCGCCACGGGGGGCAGGGGGGCGCCCCCCGCCTCCGCGCTTTGACCCCCCGCCCGCGGGGCCGCGCTCATTAACACGCCCGAGATATGCAATTCTGATCTTTGACGAATAACGCTTTCGAGAGCGGGCTGTTGGGGGAGAGGACGGGGCCTTTTTCGGCGTACTTTCAGGGGGGCGCTAAAAACGCGCTTGTGTGTAGTTCGTACGTTCGTTAGCGCGTACCGCGCGTTCGGCTTAGATAATGTGCCCTTTTTATATTGTGTGCGTGTTCCCCTCTCACAAAGTATGCGTGTATGGTTGTGAGTGTGTGTGTGTGTGTATACACACACTTTACAGCAGCGTGCGGGTAGATTGTTCTATTTTTTCAGTACTATTGTCGACGCATATATTTATCTCTCTCCACAAAGAGAGCAAGGGAGACAGACAGAGAGGCTGGTTTGTCATTTTTATCTATCTCCCTCTCTCTCTCCCTTCCTGAAGCTGGCTCACTACCAGGCCAAAACGATTTTGTATGCCAATATCAATAAGTCAAAAGCCACCATATTCTTCATTGGTTTAGAGTCTCCAATATGGCCACTCTATTAAATAGAAAATAAACTGTAATATAAATAAAAGTATACAAAACTAGTTTTTAATGTTAACGGATGTGTTCATTGGAAACTGCCTGACGCTGTAAAAGAAGTGTAAAGGTTCAGCTATCTATGTTTTCCTTTTCTTTAGTCCACTATAAGTTCTAAACGCTTGAACCGACTTAAAAGTGCGTGGTATTATTAAAATCGTTATGTCATTTCGAAAATCATAGAATACCTCTTACTGCTCAAATATAAAGAAAGTAGTTGTCCAAGTGTCCAAATATCAATAAATTATTACAAATATATCGTGTTTAGTGTCAAATAAAATGTCTGATTGAGTACATTTCGAAAATATACATGAATCTATATGGATACGTGCATAAACCACAAATATTTTATTAAAAAAACCGTAATAAAAATAATTATAAATACAACAGTCCACTTCCTGTAACGGCAGTCGTGCTTTTTATTCATTTTAATTTATTTAATATTATGTTTTGTACTCATTACGCTAACAGTCAACCTTAATGTCTAACTACAATTATCCTACAGGTAGCCGGCTCTTTATAACATCACGTGGTAGTACTCAGGTGGTCACCCATCCAAGTACTGACCGCGCCCGACGCTGCTTAACTTCTGTGATATGACGGGAACCAGTTTTTAACGCGGCTGCGGACCTTTGTGCCGCTTGCAACGGTCTAATTCAATGTACTTCCATTTCTATTAACACCCAATATTCAATATTTTATTGCGCAGATACATATCGCAGAACATATCATATTTTGGTTTACGCAGATACATCATATTTTGGTTTATAACAAATTTTTCGACGTTTTGTGTTATATATGTATTTATAATCAATTAAAAATACAATGGTTCAACGGTCACTGGCTTAGAAACTAATGGCGAAACGATATCTCTGTCAAAGGTATAGTGGTAAATGATACCGAACTGGGAGTAACTCGTTCTAGGGTGGATATTATATTATTCTATAATTATCATTTTTGCCATTTTTATCAACTTAGGCAATAAAATCATTGTCTTAAAGATTAGTAAAAAGATAATATTAAAGTAGGAATTATAATCAATGAACTCAAAAGAGTATAATTACTTTCTATTGAAATCATACAAACACATACGCAATAAAGGGAAAATAATAACCAAAAAAATAACTTTGAGATATAGTAATAATTAATGAGAAGTTACTGAGTTAAAAATACTGAGAAAGAATTTAATAAAAATCAAAATATTACACGATGAATTCAGTATAACTCAATCAAAATATTAATTAAACAGAAAAGTCATAATGATTTGAAATCATTTAAATGATTAACCAAAATATACTGCAATCGCTGAATTATATATTAATAATAATAATAACAATAACAGTAATAAATATTAGCTATGTATGTACATATTAAAATTATCGGGTAATATTGAATTTACCTATTATTAACCTCAATTTTCGTTTTTATTCTTTTTACCTTTATAAATGTATTTATTTATGTTTTCTCTAAATTTATATCCCATCGTAAATACAAATTCTGCCTGACTATACTTTTTACTTATTTTGACTGTAGATTCTAGATACTCAACCTTGCTATGCAACATGGGGAGGAGATTGTTATAGCTACGCTGTTGTATAAAAATATTTTTGTAAAACACCATATTGTAAACACCATATTGTAATGTGCTTCAATAAGAAAATAAGGAAATAAGAAAAAAAAAAACTATCACCAGCTTAGCCATTGATAACGTATTTCGCAAACAAGAAGAGCCTTTTTAACAACACCTAACAAAGCACCCGAGTTAAAGGGCTCGTTTCATTCAGAGCTCTCTGAAACCAAGGTTCTTGACTTTATATGAGCCGAATATTGGCCGTTCTCGAGTCCAGATCTTAATCCGCTCGCTCACGTATTATTATTGTGGTCAATTTTGGAGACTATAGTGTTATGCCAAGCGTCACAAGAATTTAGAGTTCCTGAAGCAATCGCCCTTAGCAGCAATCGCCTACGTTTCACTGGAAACAGTGCTTGTTTACACCATTGGCGACAAGCATAGTCGTTTAACAAGTCATAGTCATTATTGCATTCGTTATTGTCATATTTCAAACATAAAACTGTACACATTCAAATTATTTTTCATAAATTAGAAAATAGAAATTGACAATTAGTAACCTCGCTTGTTGGAGCTATGCCAAGGATAGCTCATGTCCCATTTGTAGCAATACCCCTTGCACATCTTGCGGTGTCAACTACAACGGGCGAGCCCGTCACCACAGGACGTTTTAACGTTTAGTCGTTCTGTCGCCCAGCAGTGAACGTAGAAGACTTTGGACAGTACATTCTACGTCCAGCTACGTCACAACCCGTGAGAGTCCAACGCCTTACCGCGAGTGAGCCAGGAATAAACCCGGCGGGCTCGAGATACTCGCGCCCTCACTTCCAATTGTGACCAGATTTCTCCGGTCTCTCGATTGGTTCCGAGTTCGAGGTCGCTTGCGCGGTCCTCTCCCTTACGAAGCGGTGAAACGGAGTGCACCGAATCTGTCGCGGACCAAGGCGTCCTTTGCCCGACTCTGAACCGGGATCGGATGGCCAATGGTCATTTCAAGAGCACTCGCCGTAAGGTAGACAACTACCCCCGCTCTATAGGAAACAATACAGTTCCCAGACTACCCGATTGTTAGTCGGAGAGCACAATCGATTGGCTTGCGCCGCTCGGTGCGCAGACCGTCCAGGAGCGCCCGAGGATTGATTCCCAGGGGAGACTGGTTGACCCAGTGTCCTACCCGGGCTCGCACCCCATGCGTGGAGGCCATCGGATGGGTGTTGACCCGTGAGTGTGACCGACCCTGAAACAGAATAGGTCTTCGTGGCCAACTCAGCAAGGGCCCATTAGCTCCCGACCCGACCCCTTGCACAGCTAGACATATTCTAACTGGCTGCAAGCTGGCCTTGGATCAAGGACGGTACACTTACCGCCACGACAAAGTCCTTGCTGTTATTCGCGAGGTAATTAGCCTCTCAGTGGCTCGTGCCAACAATGGTTCGACAGTATTCTCCAAGCCAATACAGTTTGTGCGGGATGGCTCTAAAGGCAAAAAACATTTTTCGCAAAACCTTTTTCAATAATCGAGAAAGCTTCAGATTGGATTCTCGAGGTGGATTCGGTCTCTAAGCAGTATAAATCCCTGAAAGTCTCGGATGCACAGCCCTGCGTCCAGATATAACTCTTTACTCTCTATCTCGGAAGATGGCCCTTATCGTAAAATTAACTGTTCTATGGGAATCAAGTATCCCAAAAGACCACAAGTACAAATTAAATAAATACCATGATCTCGCAAATGCCGTCACCCGTAACGGCTTCACTGTTCACCCTCACGCGGTGGAAATTGGTGCTCGTGGCCTGCTAGCTAAATCTTTGTTTCGCCTTTTTAAAGATCTTGGTCTCTTCAGGAAAATAATCAACTCCTTTCCAGAAAAAAATATCTAAAACCGCGATTTCCTCATCTCAAGTTCTATGGCTTCGAAGGGGGAGTAAATGGGTGGTAAGGTGAACGCTCACATGTGGCAAGACAGCTGTCCTAAACCTACCACAGCCGGTCGTTAGTTTGGAATCCACCGTTCACCCCCCAGAAGTGTAATATTAGTATATGATGGGCCCGATTTCGGTCGGTGAATTCCATGGCAGCTTCGTTTGTATTTTATTTTATTTTTATTCTTCTGGTGCCATGCTCGATAATATCTATCGAAGTTTCAAATAAAATAAAAAAATATATAACTAACAATTACGCTCCGGGCTGCCATATTCAGTTCAAAAAACACAAAATATCAACCTTGATCGTGTGTTCCCTAGTGTCTTCAAATATCATTGTGAACAAATAGGTGAACAAACAATAGTTGTTTGGCAAGTTATAATCATTGTCGTATTTGCTATTGTCATATTTCAAAACATAAAACACTACACATTATATTTATTTTCCATAAATTAGAAAATTATTACCAATAATTGTTCTGATGCCATGTTAAATTATATCCATCAAAATTGCAAATAAAATCAAAAAATATATACCTAAGAATTGCGTTCCGGGCTGCCTTATTCAGTTTAATAAATACAATATATCAACTTTGATCGTTCTTTCCCTGATGTCTTCATATGTCGTTGTATTCAAATATGTAATCAAAAAATTGTATTTTTTGTCTCTTATTATATGTACCGTTTAATACACGACTGTTCAACAAAAAAGGAGTGTAATGTGTTTAGGATTCATATATGCATGTTTTCCGTTTCTTTATTTCACCTAACTTCTAAACGCTTCGACCGAATTAGGACTGTGTAGTATTTATTGTTAGAACCGTTGTGTCATCCCGAGTGTCATAGGGTACCTTAACTGTCCGAATCACACGTAAGTATGTAGTTGTCTAAATGTACAAATGTCCAATTGTCAGTAAATTACCATAAATATATCCAGTTTAGTATCAAATGAAAGGTCAGATTGACTATATATCGGAAATGTACATGGATTTATACATAAGCAATAATCATTTCATTAAAAAATCGTAATAAAGATAATCATAAATTCAATAGTTCACTTACTTTAACGGCGGTCGTTTTTTTTAATATATATATATATATATATATATATATATATTTACTGTTTCACTGTAGTTTCCTCGAATATAATTTCAAAGCCTTATTAATCTTAAACGACAGAAAATCAACCCGAAGTTAATAGGTTTTTATCGATCGTTTTGGCAAAGTGTATGCTGGCTAGCTCCGGGCTGTTAGTTAGTTAGTTATAATAGCTCCGTGCTGCCCTACTCAGTTTAAAAACACACAAAATATCAACCTCGATCGTTCTTTCCCTGGTGTCTTAATGTAACATTATTTATTTATTTTATTATTTATTTATTTCATTTAATTAGCAAATCAACATACCAGTTTAGACCAATCCGTTGAGATGCAATATAATCATAAATATAAAAAATAGTATCGTTGCAAGTAAATACAAAACATGTTTAAATAAGCATTAAATACAAATACGGGCATTAAGAATAGAAAAACAAATTTACAGAGTACATAAGGAATGAAAACAATTTATCTTATTCTGACATAAACATGTACCTTGAAGAGATGTGTGCTCGATGTAAAAATATCAAGGTCTGACCATTGATTATACATTACATTTTATAATCAATGGTCTAATGCTGCCGAACATAGAACATAGCAGACTCCATCGACAGGTTAATGCGCGAGGACGGCTCCGCAAATTAATTAGGAGTGCCAACACGATTGTCATGGTGATCATATATGTGAACAAAAATAGTTATTATTTTCTCTTTTTATTTGTTTGGTAATTTAATTGGGAAATAATAACATCTAATAGACGATTGTGATTATGCGAATTAGAACAGGTTATTTTCTGTAAGGGGTCGGTCGCGTGCTTGTATCGCAAAAGATCGTTTGCATTGTCTTGCTTGGGTTCTGAGGGATGCAAAGAGGGGGAAGGGGGGTTAAGGGGCGCCCATGTGGACAGGTTAGACCGGGACCTGCGAGCTGCTTGTTGCAGCACAATCGCGTAGAAGATAGCTTCGCTCCTAGCAAGTAGAGAGCGAGTGGCTGCGTGACTGAAGCGGCTGGCGTGCAAGGCGACCTGCGACCGCTCTCATTTACATTCCTCTAATTCCGGCATCAACCGCCATTTTGATTTTTATCCCTCCACAACGGGGATGCCAACTCCGTAAAATTTTACGTCAAAACGTCTATTCGTCCGTTACAGTGCTTTTTTCGGAATTTGTAAAACAGTAAAAAAAAATCATTTCGTAAGAGGCAGTGGAAAACGCCTTCAAAGCATTTGATGATTCCTGGTCCGAACTTTTTTGTGTGATGCCGAACAGCTAATATTTAACCCTTTGAAGGCCATAATAGGCCGGGAGATAGTGACAGAAATGTTCAAGTCATTCAAGTGTCATTACTGAAACAAATCGTTTTACGTTATTAAATAAATCAGCTTCTTTACCATGGCGACTATTTGGAACCATCGAAATGGTATGGAATAGTGATTTTCGAGAATATTTATTTAAAAATAATTAGTTTAAAATAAAATTACCCTGTGTAATATAATATAATAATAGTTATAGAATACAATATTTAAAAAAAAACCGACTGTATAAATAAGTGCAGCAGCCATATCATGGTGAAACTTAGAACGGGCTATCATAATTTAATGCGTATACAAAATTCTGTGCTGTTGACCGTTGAGGAGTTCCCTCGTTGGAGGCCAACCCTGGGTGCCGCAGTCCTGTCTTGGTGGAACTTAGAACAGGCTGTCGTAATTGAATGCATATACACAATTTCGTTTCTGGACTGTTGACCGTTGAGGAGCTAACGGGCCCATGATGAGGTGGCCACGATGACCCATGTGTTCAGGGTCGGTCACACTCACGGGTCAACACCCATCCGATGGCCTCCACTCATGGGGTGCGAGCCTGGGTAGGACACTGGGTCAACCAGTCTCCCCTGGGAATCAAACCTCTGGCGCTCCTGGACGGTCTGCGCACCGAGCGGCGCAAGCCAATCGACTGTGCTCTCCGACTAACAGTCGGGGGAGTCTGGGAACTGTATTGTTTCCTATAGAGCGGGGGTGGTTGCCTGCCTTACGGCGACTGCTCTTGAAATGACCATTGGCCATCCGATCCCGGTTCAGAGTCGCCCAAATGACGCCTTGGTCCGCGATAGATTCGGTGCACACCGTTTCACCGCTTCGTAAGGGAGAGGACCGCGCAAGCGACCTCGAACTCGGAACCAATCGAGAGACCGGAGAAATGTGGTCACAATTGGAAGCAAGGGCGCGAGGGTCGGCCCGCCAGGTAACATTACTGGCTATCTCGCGGTAAGGCGTTGGCTTCTTGCTTGGCTGGACGTTGGATTTGTTCTGTCCAAAGTCTTCTACGTTCACTGCAGGGCGACAGAACGAGAAAATCGTTAAAACGTCCTGTGGTGACGGGCTCGCCCGTTGTAGTTGACACCGCAAGTTGTTGACCGTTGAGGAATCCCCTCGTAGGGAGCCAACCCTGGGTGCAGCAGCAGTGGCATAACTTAGAACGGGCTATCATAACTAAATACGTATACAACATTTCATGTCTGTGCTGTTGTGACCGTTGAGGAGTCCCCTCATTAGGTGAAGAATCAGGTCATGCTTACCATATAAAAATGCATTGTCATCGGAACTGAACCAACATGTATATTTTCTACATCATATGGTAATATTTCAAGAGTTCCCTCAATTCCTAATGGATCCTATTATCAGAACAGGATTTTGATATGGGACCAATCTGGAAGTATATCCTTTCACATAAAAAAAAATCCAAATCGGTTCATAAATGACGGAGTTCTGAGGTAAAAAACATTTTTAAAAAAGGTACATTCGAATTGATAACCTCCTCCTTTTTTTGAAGTCGGTTAAAAATGACATGTTCCGATAGGTAATGCGGGCCCCATGAGCCCCACCGTAAAGTATGGCATTTCGCTAGGGCAGTATCATTATTCATCGACAACCGAAAAATACTAAAATATTTGTGAAGAAATCGTTTGAGAACCGTAATTTTTCAGACATGTTTGATTAATAATCCTGCAATTACGCCTTGACGCTCAGATCTAAGACCATTTTCTTAATTTCAGAAATTACCTAATTTAACTTTTGAATGGCCGCCATACTTGCAACAAATAACTTGAAATTTTCTGTTCAATAGATTTTCTATAAACTGATGGGACATAAGTGTCCAGGTGGTCCATAAAAATGCAAAATTGCAACTTTTATTATTTTACTCAGAAATCATACGTACTAAAAAAGTAATAAAAGGAAAAATGAAATTGAGAAAGTTGGCATAAATATTTTATTTATTTAATTAAAATCACCAATCATTTGCGATATTTAAAAAAAAACGGTATATTTAAAAACCGTTTTTTTTTGCTACTACAGTACCTATCCGCAATTTTTTTTGCAACTTCAATTATCCGCTCCGACTATCCGAATTGCTTAGCCGAAATCAATACGGAAAAAATAAGACGCAAACGTTCTGCGATTTGCAAAATAATGATTCATCTACTTGAGTGCCTCCTCCCCCCCCCCCCCTCCTACCCCCCCCCCCCCCCCCCCCCCCCAACTCACACCTTATAGTAATGGCACTGACCTAATGCGTGACTGCAGACGAATTTGTTTGTATTAAAAGCTTCTTTGGCGGTAAGTTCTCAAAGAGCCCGCCATTGACCATAACTACTTAGATTTGCAACAAATAAAGCAATTCAATATGTTTGGGTTACGCGAGCGACGTGTTATTTTTGTAGTAGCATCAAATGAAGAGGCCATCTTAAAATATTTAAAAATATTTCTGTCGTGTTCACTCTCGCTTGATCGATGCTACGAATCCACCACCGATTACCACGCCAGGTTCACGTTCGATGTCGAGGAAGACCTAAGAAGACTATTTAATCACTGTTAAAGAAAATGCTTGAAAGGAGGTAGACAAGAGGAAATTGTCCAAGTAATTTACACGCAAAACATATCACCTTGATTCAGAAGGTTCGTGCATAATAAAGAATAAAGAAGCATCCAAAGGTTAACTGTAATTGTCAAGATTAGAATATCTTTTATTCCACTCTAGTAAGATCTTTCCGACAGCTTGGGTTATTCAAATAGAAACGAGCTAAGCTGGATGATCGCAGCGATCGTATAGATAATCACTCTGAAAACCAGATGTAACGAAGATAAACAAAACTTTAGCCACAATCTTTTCGCATCTTCTTTATGCTCATTATTTTAATTATGAATATTTATAGTGAAATACTTCTTCCATTAAATCTGTGTTATTTCAGAAGGATTTTTAGACTGTTTCTAATAAAGATCCGGTGAAACATTTTTCTGATTTCTTATAATGGTTTAATCCAAGTTTAGCATCACTCCGATTTTGGGTTTTAAATTTACTACATATGAAATACTTACGCCTTTAGCATCATGAGCCGAGATGGATACAATACACCACCATGTCGCTCGATCAGCCGCCCTTTCTTCCCAGTCATCGGCTCTATACAGGTTGATATATTTTGTTGTGTTATCCATTCATCAGTCCAGCGTCTTTCCTTAAATTTCTCATAGGGATTTTTTCTGTTGGTGCTTTCTTGACATATTTTTAATTATTATTTTTGTATTTACACTATTTACAGCTAAATATAGACATCTTGCTCGTATTTATTAAAGAATAATTAGGTGTCTGTTTATTATTAATTAAGTATCTAATTATAAATAAGATAAAAACGAATTTACCGCGTGAATTTTGTAGCACTCGACGTTTCGGCAACGTTGCAGCCGCCGTTGTCCAGGGTAGACTGAAATACCTGTCAATCCGTTGTTACGCGGGTAGGCCGCATACGATGCCTCCACTGCGTAAATCATAACGGTGGGTGGGGGGCGATCTCGAAAGTCCGTCGTGCATACAACACTCACTGTATCCTGTCTCACGTCCTTGCGTTCGGATTTTGGCGGTGGGAACATTTTAAGAAGACAGTTTCACGTAGAAGAGAGTTTGTAACCTTCGTCTCTATTGAATTTCGGGGTTCTTCTTATTTCAATGGCTTCCCGGATCTTGCGAAGAAAAGTTGAATTGTTCTTTAGAAAGCAAAATGGGATTTGGAAACTGCATCCAGTGGTTACTTCCGCTATCCAATATATGTTCGCAGATCACCGTTTTTCTCGCTGAACGTTTTTAACAGCTTTGAATGTGTTCTATCAATTGAGTTGCTATGGCCGTTTCGTTTGTCTAACGTAGGCTAAACCACAGCTGCATTCGTCTTTATATACATCCGGGTTTGCAGTGGTATTACATCCTTTACAGGCCTCAAAAATCGACAACGACAAGGGCGAACGTCGCCGAAACGTCGGGTGCTTCAAAATTCACGCGGTAAATTCGTTTTCTATCTTATTTATAATGTCAAATAACCGCGATAGTCTCCGATTTCATAAGTATCTAATTATTATCTGTTGTTGTCAAATTGAGTTACATATATTTATTTATTACAGTTATTTATTTATTCAATCAACATATTTACAAAGCATTCCTTACCAACTTATCTTAACTTAATATCATACATTTCAAAAATTATATAATTTATTCATATACAAAAAATGAACACGGCCGATATGAGCATTTACATATAATAGGTGTACTGCTGCCGCTCAACTGTCAGGACTTCTTCTAAGGCAGCAAGCTCTCGAGTTTTTTTATGTATGTAAATTCGGCAATCAAAAAATTTTAAATACCACAATTATTACAAATAAGTTATCACTCACTAATACTAATAAAAGAAAATAATTAAAATAGAATACGGAAAATAGATAAGCTAAAATAGAGTATTGGAAATAGGTAATCGCGAAAATTATTTTTAAAAAATTATAGTCATGTTAATATTAATAATATGTAAAAACCTAAATGAAATGATAGGTAATAGTCACAAGAATAATACTGGGAATAGTCAATGATTTTATTTAATATTAGAGACTGTCTGGATATATTAATTTTTGGCTATTTTGCCGGGTGTCTTGTTTTAACCAGGAATCAATTTTAGATTTGAAAGAAGATTTAGCCAAGTATAATTTTTGTTTTTAGTCTAGTATATCAAAATATATTATATACATATTAAATAATAGTGTCGTGAATCTACTAGACCCTTATGCTTCAAGTATTCTCAGCTCAAAAACATTATGAGCCGCATTTGTTTAAACTTAGGGGATAATAATTGAGAATGTATATTTATTGTAGAATAAAAAAAATCGAGATAGAACGTAACCTATTACCTAAACAAGCAAAAAATCTAAAGATAAGGCACAGTTTTAAGAACAAAAACAGAAAATTGTCTTCTAATATGTGACTAGCTATGGAAAGATTTAAAGCAAATTACGATAACTTAAAACGAAAAAAAATCGAGAGGTAAATATCGAAAATTTTAAATTTAAATTTTAAACTTCAGTTTGTAGCACAGAATCACCCATTGAAATAATGGATGAACAAAAAAAAATTAACAACACAGTTTTGGTTTTCGTTTACATCGGAAAGCAAGCTAAGATAGACTTACTTCAGAATGATTATGATGCAGTTGGCATCACCACCCCCCTCCTGCCCCGTCGCTAAATCCCCCCTCTAAACTTCCAGCGCCCTCGCCCTCCCCTCCCCTCCGCAGCAGGCTCGTCTGCAGAGCGCTGAAGCTACACAGCTCGCTCTCTGCACAAGCGGAGAAAAATTAAACAATGTAACATATGAAAATTTCGCCTTTTTTCATGTGTGCGTGAACCGGGGGAGGGGGGGGGGCGCCTAACCCCCGGGGGCTGAAACCTGGGGGTTAGGGAGCGCGGGGAGGTGGGGGGGTTGCGTTTTTGAGGCTTTCGTATATTTGTCGGTCTGTTATCCCGGCGCGTTACACATACTATTACAAGCATTAGTGTGTAAGTACAACCTATTTTATTGAGTTGTATTGTGGGTTGTATGTAGAGCGCGTGCCGGCATGACTTCTTCTTTAGACACCTAAAAACTTAAAACGCTATTCATTTGAATTGAGGTATATGGTTTTTAATAGGTATAAGAAATGTGTGATCTTTTGTCTGTACAATTTGTAATTTCACGTCTGAACACGTTTATTTGAAAGACACTTAAAAGTATTTTGTTTATTATATAAAAATAAAAGGTTTGCATTGGCTGTTCTGCAAAAATCATAATTTGCTATGGACCATAGATAGCTATCAGTAAAACACAATATGTAAGAGACGAAAAAGGGCTGTTTTTAAATTAGTCGGTACCGAAATATTCAATATTTTAAAGTTGTCATTTTCCGATCCAAAACTACTCTTTCTAGTGAAACATCAAAGTATGTCGTTGGCTAAAGTTAGAAACGGTTAGCTCAGTATTTGCGAAAATGATAGAGTGCTTGCTATCATATAATTCGATCTAATTTCCTTTGCTTAAGGACGTGGATCTTCAGAAAATAAAGGCAAATCATATGTTAAAAAATTATACTTTTACTCCTCACCGGTAAGATGAGCGGTTTATCTAGATGTTAGTAATCTATGTATCCCGGATAATATCAATAGATAATATAAATATAATGGCATAGGCTTTTTCAAATACTGTAACGATATTTAAAATGTTTAGATATAGGATAGTGGAGAATTTCTTATGGGATGAATCCTTCAGTTATTCAAATGAATTAATACAAATCGCGGATTGGCTTTCGCACATTAACATCGTTGTTTAAAAACACGCAGGACCATTAAGCTTTTACACAATCGACTAGACAGCCCAGCAGCTATTCTAGCAAATGACTAAATAAGGTCTCTCATATATTTTCCTTTGACCTTTGCAATAGCAATATCGTGTCGAATAGACCTGTCAGCAGAATTTATCGTATTTTTGATAACACGTGTAAAGGATTAGATCTATGTATTTGAATATGATATGAAATTGATTAACCGCCCTACCTATACGAACGTAAGTGATACGTCCGATATATTGTCATATAGAAAAAAATATAGGAAAATAATATATATATATATATATATATATATATATATATATATATATATATATATATATATATATATATATATATATATATATATATATATATATATATATATATATATATATATATATATATATATATATATATATATATATATATATATATATATATATATATATATATATATATATATATATATATATATATATATATATATATATATATATATATGATTTGTGAACGTTAGGAATTGCAAGGTAATCTCTGATCCATTTCACTTTTTGTAGAATATTTCGAAGAGTAGAATATTTCGAAGATGGACATTTCAGAATTTCCCACAATTTTATTTATGTCTCTTTTTCATTACAGATCATTTGACGGTGTGTGACAGCTCTTTCACCGAGACACAACTAGTAAGTAGTATATTGATTTAAGCCCTAATTCATCAAATTATAAAAGTATAGGTTTCTCTAATTTAGATATAATATGATAGTTTGCTTTATTGTTTGTGTTTTGTGAAATAACAATCAATTTAAAAATTCCGGTTATTTTATTTTACAACCAAATTTATGAATTTGTAAATAATTACGAATTCTGGGGTATTTTTTTTTATTTTTGCGAAATTTACTATATTTTAAGGCATAAATTACGCACCTCTATTAAAACTCTTGAGAAGTCTCGACTGGCAGCATCTGTTTTAAAAGCTATTCTCAATTCTTCCTGAATCCTGTTTCGGGTATTAATGTTTAAAAGGAGATTTTAAATGTCTCGCTTCCCCTTTATAATCGAATATTTTCGAACGCGGAACCGTTCAACGTCACGGGGCCATATTTGTCGAGAAAGGGAATAAATTAGTTAATTATTTGTCGGGAATGAAAGAGGGAGAGGGGGGGAGGGAGTGCGTGTGTCAGTGCGCGCGTACAAGGGAAGACGAAAAGCGGAAGCTCAACTCGCTGAAAATAATAAGGCTCCAGCGGCGGCGCTGCGGCGCCGCGCTCCCCTCCGCAGCGCCCGGCGCCCGCCCGCGAACGCCCAAATGCGAATTTTAAAATATTTTGCATACGTATGACGGATGTGTGGGACCGAGCGACGCCGCGCCGCCCGCCAGAGAGGGCGGGGGTGTCCCTACCTAGGGATGTAAGTGCATGCTATCAACAAAAGGAATAGCATGCATTTATATATTTAAAGAGATACGTATATGTAGATATAACATGTTTCTACTTATTTATTTATTTCGAATTAACACGGCCATTATTTACAACTAAGTTAATAGTAAAGACACATTTTTTAAAATAGATTTTTAAAATGCTCTGTCCCGAGCAAACCCTGGGTGCAGCAGCCATATCATAGTGGAACTTAGAGCGAGCTATCATGATTGAATGTTTTACAGAATTTCGTGTTTTTGCTGTTGACCGTTGAGGAGTCCCCTCGTTGGAAGCCAACCCTGAAACTTGAACCCTCAACCCTGCAAAAACGGGATATCATAATTAAATGCGTATACGAAATTTCGTTTGTGTGTTGTTGACCGTTGAGAAGTTCCCTAGTTGGAAGCTAACCTGGGTGCAGCAGCTATCTCGCGGTGAAACTTAGAACGGGCTATCATAATTGAATGCGTATACAGGATTTCGTTTGTGTGCTGTCGACCGTTGAGGAGTCCCCTCGTTGGAGGCCAACCTTGGGTGCAGCAGCCATGTCATGGTGAAATTTAGAACAGGCTATCATAATTGAATGCGTATATAAAATTGTATGTCTGTGCTGTTAACCGTGGAAGAGTACCCTCGTCGGGAGCCGATCCTGGGTATAAAATCAGGGCATGCTGAACATAAAAATTCATTTTCATCGGAACTGAAACAAATTGTAAAATTTTAACTACATAGGATAAGAGGAAGAGGTCCTAATTCAACTTACAAGATTTGATCTAAACAAACTAACAAACATTGCTAGGTAAATAAAAGCTTGTGAACTAAGATACAATGAACTTAGAAAACAAAGACCAGTAAAGTAGTATTCACACTAATAAGATCATATGCAATGTAAATTTAACGGAAATGTGATACAAATAAAATTTAACGTTTTATCTATGTGTACATACAATATAATATAGATAGAAATAGCTATATAATACACAACTAGAATGCTATTCTGTATAACAAATTTCCGTGACTAAAACTATTTTGAATAACGGGAATATATTAGTGTCGCTGAATTTGCGATTGTATGTGCTCACGATGCGGTTTATGCTGTGAATGATAGCACGCGTCACAAAAGATGTGGAATCAATGCGATCATTTAAAATCCGGTAAAGCAGCGCCATATTCGCCTTTGTACCAGATATTTGCGACAGTCTAAGTGTCAAATTGATACCAGAGCTGTCGACTACAACGGGCGAAGCCGCCACCTTAGGTTTTAACGAAATTTGATCGTTCTGTCTAACGTGAGGTGATCGCAGAAGACTTAGGACAAAACAGTCCACCGTCAAGCTCCGCCACATGCCCGTAAGAGGCCAACGCCTTGACAGCGAGATAGCCAGGTATGTTACCAAGCGGGCCGCCCTTATTACAAGTTGCAACCAGATTACTCCGGTCTCCCGACTGGTTACGAGTTCGAGGTCGCTTGCGCGGTACTCTCCCTTACGTAGCGGTGAAACGGTGTCTACCGAATCTATCGCGGACCAAGTCATCCTTTGCTGTGGTCGGTTCACCTGGAATCGGGTAGCCGATGGTCGTTTCAAGAGCAGTCGCCGTAAGGTGAACAACTACCCCCGCTATAGAGCGGAGGTAGTCTCCTATAGAGGAGACTGTCCTGTTTCCAGACTCCCCCGACTGTTAGTCAGAATGCACAACCGATTGGCTGAAGGAGCGCAAACCGTCCAGGAGCGCCAGAAAATTGACTCCTGGGGGAAAATAGCCCTCAGGCCAAAGTTCTGCCCGGTCTCGCACTTTATACGTGGAGGCCGCCGGATGGGTGTTGACCCGTAAGTGGGACCGACCCTGAACAAATGGGTCTTCGTGGCCAATTCCAACAGGGCCCATTAGCTCCCTAGGTCTAAGTCTAAAATACCAGGTATTTGCGACAGTCTAAGGCTTAGACTGACGAATCTCTGGTTGGAAGCAGTTCAAACGCGCCTGACGAATCCCTTTTGAATTGCTTTGATTCGATCGCTGAGTACACATATTGCGGACTCCTAACAGGTGAGGTAAAATCAGCAAAACTTCTACTCTAGATCAAGCTTTGTTTTGCTGTAGCATTTTACTATGATTATTTATAAAATCTGTACCTCAAACCATTTATACCAACTGTTGTTGTATTGTTGAAAATTTGTTGTGTTTATTATTTTTTTGCGTTTGTCTATATAGTGAATTGCATAAGGAGGATGTTAGGTCAGGCAGGGAATTTAAATATTCATTTACACTATATTAAATGACAATCAGTAATAGATTAGGCAACAATCAGCAATAGAATAGATAGGCGGCAGAGCCTGCTATTTTCTTTGTAGTGGATGACCGACTTTTCGCGAGGCATGACGAATCGAATTCCCTGTTAACAATTTCACTAACCTGAGGAACTAACATTTAAATTTTAGTTTTTGTAAGTATTTTAGTTTTCCAGTTAGTAATTGGGTGGTGCAATAGAGTGGCGCTTTATCAGGATTCAAAAAATTCAGAAATATTTCTTTAAATTATTATTGCTATAATAGGCAAATTATATAATATATAGGATCGAACTGCCGCCATCGATTTCTCGCATGCCTATATAATCAAATTAGACTGGTATATTTTGGTGAAAGGTAGTGGACGTTCGGAAAGTTACTATGATATCATTGGACACAATGGACAGATTTGTACAATTGACAGTCCATTCACTTGCAACGCTAGATTTTAGGTTTCTTCTTCTCTCTCTCTCTCTCTCTCTCTCTCTCTCTCTCTCTCTCTCTCTCTCTCTCTCTCTCTCTCTCTCTCTCTCTCTCTCTCTCTCTCTCTCTCTCTCTCTCTCTCTCTCTCTCTCTCTCGCTCTCTCTCTCTGTATCCATGAATAAATATGGACAAAACAAGAGCACTGACTAAACAGTAAATTTGAAATTTACACACTCCTTATTTTTTTTTGAATCTTTGAAATTTTACTATTTTAAAAACGGTAAGACGTTACCGTACTAGTAACATACTCACAGAACCAAAGTATTACTGGGTGTAAGTAGGTACCAATTAACTGAGATTTAAACAATTAAACGAACATTTTGATAGAGTATACATAGGTACTTCGTAGGTGAATTATTCCTACGGTAGAGGAACGGAATGTAAAAATAGAAACACAATCCAATTCCTCGAATATTGTATATTCTTTTACACCAAAATCAGACTTTACTACGTCGTGTCGGTTCAGTTAATTATACCCATGGCTATGGAAATATCACTCGCGAGATCTAAATATACAGTTATTTTTAGTTAATCGCAATATCTCTCTCCTGGAACCCTGGCTCTCATTACGCTCAAAGAAATAGAATTGTTGAAATTAGTCTTCTTTCTTGGTTTTTTCTTTCTTGGTAGAAATAACGAACATCGGCCTAATGAATTACATCACAGTAACGCGGAAGACGAAATCTAGAATAGCGCCATCGAAATAGCATGTCGTAATTATTGCTATTGTGCGATAAATAAAGTGCATCCCTAGGGGTTGTCGCAATTGCGAGTACAGTGTATTTTAATTGCAGGGCGTCCCGCTCTGGCGCGGCGCAGGGCCCGTCTTGGCCGCGCGGCGCGCAAAAGAGACGGAAAAAAAGGGGGTTTTAAAAGAGGGTGTGGGCGGGAGTGGGGAGGGGGTTTGATTTCGCCGACGAACACAGGCGAGCGTAATAAAACACACGGACGCGAGAGGGGCGGCGGATTTTTTAGGAGGGCGCCGCGCGAGGGGGCGCGAGAGGGCGCCGGGCGGGGCGGCAGAGGGGGGCGCCGCCGAAAATTTTCACAGTCTCATCGGGCGGCGCGAATTCGCGTTTTGGCATTATTATGAGTGCCGCTGTGGTGTGCGCAGCGCGCGGCGCGACCGCTCCGTACCGCCGAACCAGTTAGCGCCGCTTTTGCATACGCGCCCGAAAAAAAAAACGGATTTCTTATCCGAATATTGCAGCCCCCCGGCCCCCCGGCGAGGAGGTCCCCCGACCCCTCTCGCGGCGCGCCGCCGATTTTTTAGTGCGATTTTGGGCCGCGGACGGAACAGACTGCGAGCGCGCGGCCCCCCCGCCCTCTCACAACTTAACTCACCAAAAGTTAACTTCCGACCCGCGAGTGACTTATCCATCATTATCGCATCATTAACAAATCCCATTAATTATCGCAACATGTGACCGCGTTTTAAAGTAATTATCCATCTAAAATACTCAATCGTGTGCATTTCAAATGTGAATAATAATATAAGTGCTAAGTGAGACCGTCGATTAATTAAACACACTTAAAAACAATAATAAATGTAAGTATCTACACGTATTAACTTAATTTACATAGGCGCATTTTTAGGCCTCATTTTATTAAAAAACATTCAACATTCAATCTATTTTAATTCATATATAAATTGCTCACGAATAAAATGCAACTTTTCGCAAACTTTTTTCGACGTTATAAATAAGATAAAGACGAATTTACCGGGTAAAATTTGTAGCACCCAATGTTTCGGCGATGTTGCAACCGCTGTTATCCAGGGCAGACTCTATACAACGGCGGTTGCAACATCGCCAAAACGTCGGGTGCTTCAAACTTTACGCGGTAAATTCGTCTTTATCTTATTTATAATGTCAAACAACCGCGATAGTCTTCGATTTAATTTTTCCGACGTGCCTAGCCTTTTTTAATACTTTATTTATACCTCTATTTCAAACATAATTGGTACAATTAATAAGCCTATGTATTAGATGTACGGTTAAACATTCAAAGAAACTATACTGAACGTATTACTTCTGTATCTCGGTGGCATACCTAACTATGCACGAAAGCTTGTATCTAAGAATGCACTTAATAGGTCACTGAATAATTTTGCGTCAAGACTGGTTACATAGTTGAAAATTTAATAATAAATGAAATTAAAAAAAAGTATAAAATGACACCTTAAATTTCAGTTTATTATAATACTCTAAGAAATTATAAGCTGAAAGGGGTTTATTGCCTGATAAGTGATAACGTACAATGTTCTGTTTTACTTTTTATTCGTTTTAGGATAGTAAATAATAATGTCATTGCGCTGCATTCTACTTTATTGAAAAGTCAACATCAAACATTTGCATACGAAAAAGCGAATATTTCGCAACGAACTAAATTCTTATTTCGCATCGAATCTAGAACAATCACGCATTTTTTTTAAATATTCATGCATTTTTCTCATGCTTATAAGTAGGTATTCTACTCCCGATTAAGTATTCTAGCGCGACAATATAATTAAATATTACATATTATGCGATAATTTGTGAAATAATAAACGACTGGAGGGAGATAAACCCATGAAGCACAATACCTATACAAAGGCCTGGTTCTTTTGACCTCTGACCGTATCGCGCGGATGCACTGCTGTAGAAAAAATGTAATGACGAAAGACACGATTTATCAAATAAAAATGTAATATTTATAAAGAAGCACAGAGAAGTTAGCCCCCATTGTCTTCATTTAATATCTCTTATATTTTCGTGAAATATAAGAGACCAAAGAATCGTTGACGAAATCAAAATTAAAATCTTAATAAGTGTAGAATATTTCCGAAAACACGAAAAGTATTACCTAACAATATCGTACGATCAGATAAGTGGTGGTTTTTAAAAGATAACCAAAAAAACTAGAGCCATTTCAGGATAATCCATATTATCTGCATGGCAGTGCACCGATTAAATTGCAAATTGAAATTGCAAATTGATTCTAGATAGTGCAGATACGTGAAACATCGTAAAGATAGCGATACGAAAACGAAAATATATAACTATTGTAAGTTTGTATAAATTAGGTTATATATATAAATATATATATATATATATATATATATATATATATATATATATTTATTATAAAAAGGTAATCATCTGTGTAAGAGGGGTTTAACGCTTGCAACGCGGACATTTTTATACGTTATCTGCGGCGACGAGAGGGGAGCGATACACATTTTTAATGTGAAACTTTTATATTTTATCTCAATAAAGTTGCGTCGAATGTATCAGTCACTTGCCCCGGCAATTCGCTCGCATCCCGGCGGTCGCCGCGCGCTCCGCAGTCCGTTCAACCCGCCTTTGCGCCATCTATCGGCAATCAAACGAACCCCCAAACTGAACATTTCCCACCCCTTTAGATCGGTCGCGATGACGTCACAGTGCTTAGACTTATAAAACAGTGCAAACCAGAGACTTAAAAAAACCGCCACACAACAAACAACCAGTGAAACAACAAAGAAGAAAGTCACATTGCAGCAACAAGTTCACATTCCAGACAGATGATTGGAGGTAAGACTGATTTTGTTCACTTGAGCCTGGCCGATCTTTTGAATGATTAATTATTAATTTCACAATATTTGTATTTTTAATTTACAAAAGCATTCCAAAAGCATTTTTTCATTTCACAGAAATTACTAAGCTCTATAAGAGTTACTGAAATAATGATAACTATACCATGTATTTCATTCTTTGACGAAAACTTAAATTATTATGTATTTAAGACAAAAAAAGAGAAAACAAAATCATATAAACTCCCATTTTTAACAACACCCTGTATGCAAACGTAGCACCATATTTCCTTATTAAATGCACAATAATTGCAGTAATTAAGAACAATATTGCATATACGCACAGATAAGGACTTACGTAAATAAAAGTCAGTCTGCATTGTTTTTTATAAAGTAAAGTTTGCACAGATTAATTTTATTGCCACAAGATTGGAGAAATGTGAGTAAAATGCATAATATGACAATATGTAACATGCGCAGATGTTCAAGTGATATACAAAAAATAAACAAATGTTTACTCATGAATTTAGAGGCAGAACCATCATTCTTAACCTAACCGCGCACTGCGGTGCGTTTTATTTCCGGAAAGTTCGTGGGATTTAGACGCGAATGGAACCTACAAAAAAAAAATGAGGCCGGATTTAAATTCTGTGGACTGTTGCAGAATTTTTGCGGTGAGGCACCGAAAAGCGACAGAGGCAAGATTGCCACTACAAAAAATCAAATAGGAAATGTTATAATCAATTGAGGCTTAACTTCCTTTTAAACATTTCAAAGATATTTGAAATAGAATTTCTTTTATAATAAAGATAAAAAGTGAGAAAAATACTAGATGTTGCTATCACTACTTCCTCTTTATGGTTGATTTAATGACATGAAATGAAAAATATTACGAAATATGTAACAAACATATTTGGATTATTAAACGTTATTTTATAGTTTCTGAAAAACAAAATGTTCTAAATGTTGCCAGCGTAGCGCTGGAACAAAAACGCAGTGCGCGTACCGCAAAAATATTGTTTTTCCTTTCAGAATAAAAAACGTACCGCATCGCAGTGCGCGCATAGGTCTCACATGCTCATATAACGAGAAACTAGGAGAGTTATGAGAACATTTGTTTTGTAAAAATAAAATTTATTAGGATTGCGAACTCAATATTTATGTTGAGATACCTTGAATCGTTTTCCGTAATCCGACATCTACCATTTAATATAGTAACCCTTAGGGGTTTAAAATAAACTACTGCCAATATACGTCATCATTTATTGAAAGCAAAGACGATTCTCATACATGAGCAATCGTTTAACACCTCACTACGCTTAGTTCCAATTCAACCTTTACTAAACCTTTCATCGCCTTAAAGAAATTCCTCCAACTGGAAGAAACCTCTACGAATGTTCACACCCTCAGATGAATATAAACCGATTGCGAACTGACATTAATTGTGATTATGTAGTAGGTATGTATAAATACCACGGCGGATGAGTGTATACGAAAAACAAATATTGTAAATTGGTGAACTGTAAACAATAATCGCGATAGTCTACAAGGATTGGCATAGTGTGCAATGTCAGGTTTGGGAGCTGATGGGCCCTGTCATGCAGTTATGCCACTAAGACCCACGCGTTTAGGGTAGGCCAAACTCACGGGTCAACGCCCATCCGGCAGCCCCCGCGCAGAAGTGCGAGCCCGGGTAGGAATCCGGCCTGCGGACAGTTTTCCTTAGGAGTCAACCTTAGGGCGCTCCTGGATGGTTTGTGCACTGTGCGGCGTCAGCCAATCGATTGTGCATTCCGACCGACGGTCGGGGGAGTTAGGAAACAGTATTGTTTCCTCAGAGTAATCCGGTTGCAACTGGAAGTAAGGGCGCTAGTGTCGGCCCGCTTGGTGATTAACCTGGTTATCTCGCCGTAAGGCGTTGGCTTCTTACGGGTGAGTGGCGTAACTTCTGCGCTCATCTCACGGGAGACAGGACAATCTAAAATTGTTCAAACTGTTGGTGATGAGTTTCCCTGTTGTCTACAGCTCTAAAGCTCTAGTTAAATCACTAATTTGAAAAACCCCTTAAGTCACACTTTTTGCGAATTTCTTTTTTTGGTGGATATTTGAGGCAGAATGCACATATCACTAAAAATTAACTCCGAAACTACCGATTCTTTCTTTAAATAAAATAGTTATTAACTGTTTATTTTAGAAATATCTTTTTATTTATGTGTCAAGCATGATCAAGCTTTCGTTGTTACACTTTTCAGTAGGTATTAGTAACGACATTGAAGAATAATATAAAACATTGCTTGTTGAGGCACATTATACGCTAAGCTATTTCTTGGCTTGTAAAAGAGACACTTTTTTGTATTACATATTGTTTTTGTATACCATATTGTATTTTGTATTACAAATAAAAAAAACTTTTACATACCATGAGAGCTTAAAAAATGAAGATCAATTCAATTTCTTGTTCAAAGAGGTGTATGTCAAATTGACGTCGGAAACTTCATTGTAAGTCATTCAAAAACACTCTTGGTATAATTTGCCGCTTACATATTTTTTTTCATTAAAAGGTCCAGGAAATAGAGTCGGGAGGAAACGAATTCTGATATTGTTATTTGTTATATTTATTATTTTTTATTTCTAAATAGATAAACAGAAGCTGCATTCAAATGATTCGATTGCAAAGTTCAAATATAAATCTCGATAACTAAATTGCAACCTTATCTGTTCTTAGAAATCAGTAATGAAAAATAATATGTCTACTATTTGAATTGTGGGGCGGTGTCGACTACAACAGGTGAACCCATCACCCCAGGTTAGTTTAACGATATGCCTTCGTTCTTTCAGTCGTGGGATGAGCGTAGAAGACTTAAAGACAATACAAATCTACTGTCTAGCTATGCCAACGAGCCCGTCAGATGCGAACGCCTTACGGGGAAGCACCGGGAAAGGTACAGAGAGCCTCGCCTCCTGATTACCAGTTTTGGAAGCATATCTCGGTCGGGAATTAACCATCAGGATACCTCCAACCTCCCGACTGGTTACAAGTTTGAAGTCGCTTGCGCGATCCTCTCTCTAGTGTAGCGGTGATCGGTGTATACCGAATCTATCGCGGACGACGGAATGCTATCCCCGGCTTTCACCCGTTATCGGGTAGCCGAATGGTCGTTTCGAAAGCGGCTGCCACAAGGTAAACCACCGTCTATAGGAAACAGTACTGTTTTCAGACTCCCCCGGCTGTCAGTCGGAATGCAGAATCGATTGACTGACGCCCCACGGTGCGGAAACCGTCCAGGAGCACCCGGAGGTTGTCCTGGGGGAAACTGGCCCGCGGGCCAGCGTCCTACTCGGGCGCGCACTTCTGCGTGGAGGCCACCGGATGGGTGTTGAGCCTTGAGTTTGGACGACCCTAAACACATTGGTCTTAGTGGCCTCATGCAACAGGGTCCATTAGCTCCCAAATATTGACTATTAACTATTTGAATAGTCTCTTTACCTGAATACCTCTTTTTTAATAGTCTACTAATGTATAAGCAACGCCTGCTACATTATAAATAAGATAAAAAACGAATTTACCGCGTGAATTTTGTAGCACCCGACGTTTCGGCGACGTTGCAGCCGCGATTGTCCAAGGTAGACTGAAAGACACTGCGTAAATTATAACGGTTATGGGGGGGTAGGGCGGGCTCGACGAGCGCGAATTTCGAAAGTCCGTCGTGCATACAACACTTACTATATCCTGTCTCACGTCCTTGCGTTCGGTTTTTGGCGGTGGGAACATTTTAAGAAGAGGGTTCCTCGTAGAAGAGAGTTTGTAACCGTCGTCTCTATTGAAGTTCGGGGTTCTTCTTATTTCAATGGCTTCCCGGATCATGCGAGGAAAGCAGAATTGTTTTTTGAATAGCACAATGGGATTTTGAAACTGCATCCAGTGGTTACTTCCGCTATCCAATATATGTTCGCAGATCGCCATTCTCGCTGAACGTTTTTAACAGCTTTGATGTGTTTTATCAATCGAGTTGCTATGAGCCGTTTCGTTTGTCCAACGTAGGCTAATCCACAACTGCATTCGACTTTTGGGTCCTTTGAATTACATCCTTTACAGGCCTCAAAAATCGAGCTATATTTTGGGTCGGCTTAAAGATCTCATTTATATCGAATTTATTTAGCATCTTACTTATTCGATCTGTCACGCCCTTGACGTATGGTAAGAATGCTCTTGATCTGCTCGATTTCTGGGTTTCGTCTGTATTGGATCGTGTGCGTGTCTCGTGATATTTTCCGTAACTATTACTCCTCAGGACATCATTGACATGTTCCATCTCCCGCGGAAAATGCTCAGCGTTGCAAAGATCGCGTGCTCGATTCACGAGCGACGTTTGCAATGAGCGTAGATGGTAGGGATGATGGTGTGAGCTTGCACGTAAATATATGTCCGTAAATATCTGCCTGCTACATTTACTACCGTTTACTTCAATTTCCTACATATCGAGATGGACCCTGCCCCATCCTGGCGTCGCTGGTCATCTGGGGTAGCTAAAAAAGTTTTGTAATTCGCGGTTTTGAAAATGTTTCGTATCGCTGCGTTAGACCATTACATTGCAGTTGTATTGTCGGAAACAGACAAAACATAACGTTTTTATTATGACCTGGTTACTATGCACATACTGAAATCTTTTACACTGTGCTGAAAAAGAGGCGATTAGCGCCACGCCATACTGAAATTTCAGCTGAATAAACTAAATTACCAAATTATCCACGTTTTTGAGTATTTGATTTTAACTTCCTGCGAAGCGACCTTCGGGCGGCTAGACGTATTTGCACTAATTACCATTTTACAGGTGGCTTACAAAATTAACCGTTAAAATACTGCTCCTTTGGAAAAACATAACTCATAGCGCTTCATTCACTGATAACTCAAAAAGCCATTATCAGAGTGATTAACGCGACTACCACTGTGAGCCACCGATTTTTAGTTTTGAATCAATACCATTCAGGGACGGCTTGATATAACGGTATTTAAAAATCTTTAAATCATTTCCGAGTTATCAGTACTATTTTGTAATTTCTTTGGTCTATTGCGAAAATTAATAAAAACTGAAGTTTGTAGTTATCTTTCGAGTCGTGTTACTCAGTAATTGGTGTTCCTTAGCACAAATAAATATAGAAGCAGTAACTAATTGATAAAGATTTATAGGAACTACTTCTACTTGATATTTCGAGCAATGTTCACGTAAAAAACTAAGGACATACGTTTTCTGGTATTAACGCGGGGCGCCTGTGATCGAGACTCCCTCTATTAAGAGGCCTATTACAAAATAGCGTAGGTATTCTTTTAAAATGAGTTTAAAAAATGAACGCATCTTTTTTTGGATGTAACTATAAAAGATAGGATAAATAAATAAATAAATAAATAAATAACTATTCAACCCTGGGAGAAAACCGCGGCACTGAGCGCTCTTCTCTTGCGCAAGCAAATATATACACAATTTCTAATTGTTTTTTGCAGTGTTTTCTCCTTTCTAATGACAATAATTTATATTATGTCGTATTGCTAAAAGAGTGAACTTTAATATAGTATAAGTATTATATAAGAATCTTATTTTATTTCTGAGAAAATTAGAATGATACAGGAAGTTTTTTTTTAAATTTTGTGTAATTGTAAGTAATGTATACCTTGGATATGTGGTCAAAAAACGAAAAAATAAGGCCGCTATGGTCAACAAGAATACATGACGGACATAAAAAAAAATAGTATACGGTTTTCGTTGTAGTGATATTACTGTATTAAGGAGCTCAAAGTTTGCCTTCCGAGCGTTTTACGAATAACGACTTTCGGAAAATGGGCTGAATAAGTAAATAATATTCGTTATATCTAAAATTAAAGGCCGCTATGGTCAACATCAAGAAATGGTCCAGGTAATTCAGTAATTAAAGTTTGTAGAAATCTCTTCATTTCTTGGAATTAGAACGCCAAAAATCCACTTTTCTTGCCTTTCTGGAAAAAATATGTGATAGGGCTCTTAAGCCACCGGACGGAGAGAGACAGATAACATCGAAAGTGTAAGGGCCTCAACAAGCAACTATACCGCTTCCCATCTGAATTTCTCTTTTGCGGATTTCTAGGGCTGGAAACCCGACACTTATATATATACTGATAATAGTAATGTACTGCCACAGGAACGACATAATAGACTATAGTTGATCTAGCAAACATCACCATGACACAAGACAGCGCAACAAACTGAACACAACGCGACATTACAATATACTGACTTTTGATATACAGGTCATAGACTTAACTTAACCTCGATATAAGGGATTGGTTACACGGATGCTTCTTAATAAAAACAGAAAAGATCTTGTGGAATTGATGAAAATCACAATAAAACATATATCACAAAACTTCATAAACATTACAAAATTTACCAGGGCTTTATTATATAATATACATATATGAAACTTCTTTTCTTTGATATTTTTATTTGCTTTTAATTTTATTTCGATCTAGTTGTAATTTAAGGTTACTAATAAATCAAGTACCACCTCGACACAGACTAGATAAATCTAGTGAGGTGGTAAAATGCGTAAATTAACATTTACTGATGTTGTAGTTGTTGTCAGTTTGAATAAAATAAATGTAACGAATAAAAAGGGACGTTGTTGAATGCAGATAGTATTGTGACTATCTGCAAAACGAAATTCATCTACTTATTTGTAATTAACGTTGTTTATATAATTAGTTATTGTTCATTAGTTCAATTTGATGTGAAATCTTTAATTAAAAAAGACGCAAAAGTTGTGTTATTGCCAAAGTTGTGGTATTGCCAAAGTTTACGAATTCGAGCCAGTGTATTATTTTTATGTGGGAAGAAAATGTTCTTGACGCAGTGTCATGAATTGTTGGCAAAACCGCTGTGACATTGTCATCAACTAGGACTGTGGCAAAGAAGATGAATGTAAACCAGCGATGCACAGACCGCGGCCCGCGGGCCGCATGCGGCCCGCCGACACTTTGTGGGCGGCCCCCGTCCTCGAAATTATTTGAAAAATATTTTTTCAATATACATAGGTAGAAAACTGTGCACGCTCGCCGAGCGCCTCACCGCTACGACGCGACGCGACGCCTCGTTCGCACTTCGCAAACATTTTCAATAACGAATAATGCTAATAAATGTAAGAACCGAAATCGTCTTAACAACGAAAATCTTGAAGGCATTTTGCGCTTAGCCACTACTAAAGTGACCCCTAACATACAAAAAATTGTGTCTTCTACACAATGTCATGTATCTAACTAAGAATAAAATTTATTCTTAGGTAGATATATAGAATATTCTTAGTTAGATAATAGAATAGAATACATGTTATTCCTAGTATATTATACTGTAATATGGATAACAATGATACGTATTTGTAATCTAAAATTTTCCATTCTTTAACTATTGTATTGACACTGATATATTTTATATTATTATTATGACATTGATACACGTGAGGTTGAATGATCCAAATTTTCAAAGAAGCAGAAAATAAATAATTATTCGAAGACCATAACCATAACATTGTTTCATAGGCCCTCCGTTAGTTGGAAGAAGGTGATGCGGCCCTCAAGTAGAAAAAGTCTGTGCATCGCTGATGTAAACAGTGGAGCATGCCACAGAGATAAACACCTACTGCTGTGGCGCGTCGCCCGGAATGCTAGGGTTGTCAATCTTGAAATGAATGCGGATTTTTATTTGTCCTACAATTTCCATTTTTCTGTAATACGCAGTAATACATAGTGCTCTAGACAGCACGGTAACTTTAAGTAAAACTGAACTGGGGCCTGATGGCCGCCTGTATTGTTGTTCGGCCCAACTCATGATTCAGCTTCGAAGTCCACAGTCAACTGTATGTATTCTTCAGTTTGTAGGCGGTTAAGATCTGCCGTGTACCGAGCGAATTGCTTAGCTGTGCACGAATTAGCGTGGGAGGCTGTAAACGAATATTTCCTAAGAAACATGCTAGATAGTGACCTGTTGTCATCTTCCATTAGAAATGTCCCATGATCCTGATGGATTAATGCAGGCAAAAGGCACCATGGCTCCGCGACAAAACACGCTCGCAACAGGTAGAGGACTACTTTAACGACTTTGCACTGCAACCAGACTAGAGGACGGAGAAATTCGTAGAAATGGCCTTTGCCGGGTTTATGGTTAAGCTGGACCAGTAGATCGTCTTTTTTGAAGTCTTTGCGACTCATTTCAGGGTGACAAGACGGCAACAGTCATTATTATAACATACCTAGATAGCGGGCAGGCCCGCAGCAATGGGCAAATTTCAACTACCCCGAGACACCTCGCAAGCAGTGTGTCTGTATTGGTGAGGTATTTTTCGT
Source organism: Micropterix aruncella (assembly GCA_944548615.1). Classification (NCBI taxonomy): domain Eukaryota; kingdom Metazoa; phylum Arthropoda; class Insecta; order Lepidoptera; family Micropterigidae; genus Micropterix; species Micropterix aruncella. Next base: position 15,682,242 of record OX155958.1, read on the forward strand.
GCTTTATATAAAGTTTAATTACTGTTTACATTATGTAATTTACTGTGACTGTAGTACAGTGAACTCGTGACCGAGCTACATACAGTCATTCATTTTTATAGTATTTATTTCTGATTTCAATTTAAATATGTGCATTTTACCTACACATAACCTTCATAAGTGTCTTTGAACTGAAAACCAACGCAGTAGAAATACTCCCAAATTGACATACTTTTCATTTAGAGTATGTTAAGATTTTTATTGATCGCAATTTAAAACGCAAAGGATAATATTTAGAATCATCATCCTGTGCCGTTTCAAAAACCATGTTACTGGGATTTCAATGATATACTAAAACATGTTATTAAACACTAAAACATAAATACAGTAAAAAACCTTTTTATTCGTGGTGGGTGAATACAGTAACATACCTACTGTTATATTTGTACGCATGTAGTACCTATATTTAGAACAATATTCTCCAAATGAAGTTATTAATTTTCTCAGGAACATAATGTTTGAACCCAAAGTTGACAATGGGCTCAATTGCGTTTCATCGTGACCTAAAATCGGTAATTAGTTCGTGTAAACGAGACAGGGCAATACGCTAGATCAGAATGTAAAATGAACGGTTGTCACTTTTTCGCATTAAAACTACCACAAAAGATAAAGCATATGAATCTAGCACCGCAAGAAAAATGTGTTCAAATTTATTCGAACGAGTATAAGTTCGACAGGTAGTTTTTATCGAAAATCATTTGTTTCATATTCCGCTCTATTGTATTGCTCTATATCGTTCGCTTAAACTAATTTCAGTTTTAGTTCACAAAGAAACGCAATAGGGCCTAAAGTACGCAACGGAACGAAGCATCATCATGCTTAGTTACAATAAATAAAATACAAACGGAGCTGCTATGGAATTCACCGACCGAAATCGGGCCCATCATATATAATTATTACACTTCTGGGAAGTGAACGGTGGTTCCGAACTAAAGACCGGCTGTGGTAAGTTTAGGACAGCTGTCTTGCCACATGTGAGCGTTCACCTTACCACCCATTCACTCCCCCTTCGAAGCCATAGAATTTGAGATGCGGATATCGCGGTTTTAGATATTTTTTCTAGAAAGGACTTGATTATTTTCCTGGATAGACTAAGATCTTTAAAAAGGTGAAACAAAGATTTAGCTGGCAGGCCACGAGCGCCAACTACCACCGCGTGAAGGTAAACAGTAAAGCCGTTCCGGGTGACGGCATTTGCGAGATCATAGGGTTTAGTTATATTATGCTTAGTTACGATAAATACATCCTTAGTTCTTGTTTTCTTGTTGTTCGGTGGATTCACGAAAGTTTTCTTTACTGCATGAAAACAAATTTGCTTTTGAAACCTATTTTCGTAACATGCTGTGTCAGCCAATCGCTTGCGCGATCCGGCGAAAAACCGGGGGAATGGAGAGGTACGTTTCCTAAGACGCGGGGGTAGCCGTTCGGTTTACCTGACGTCACCTATCCCTAGTAACGATCCGTTGGCCACCCGATCCTGAGTGAGCGACAAACTCGATCTACAAATTACTGATAACCTTAGGTAGAGGCCGCGCAAGCGACCTCGAATCTGTGCGAGATCTATTAGCAAAGGCGCGAGAGGCCGCTGGGTGGACTTCCCGGTGCCTCGCGGTAAGTTGTCGGACTCGGATTGTGAATTGTGTTTGTCCTCAAAGTCTTCGCATTCACTCCGTGGACGACAATATGGCGTTTTGTTATAACTCGCTGGAGTGGCGGGTTCGCCCGTAGCAACTGACACTCCTCAAAGTACGTTTTATTAATAGATGTAACTATGTACATACATAATTACAATTTCCATAACTTACTGGAAACCTAACTACTTTGGACATTGAATGAACCTACATATATATATATACTCTATTAGTATACCTACCATATATTCTACAACGTGAGTTTTAATTAACCGGCATCCTTGAAGTGGGGGAAACAATACGAGCTAGTAAGCAACTTACGATATTTTTTTTGTAAATAAAACTAACAAATATTTCTTTTTTGTAAATTTGAATAATATTTTTTTTTTGTTTGTAAATTTGAACAATAATAGAACAAAATATTTTACCCTCTATCAGTAGGTAAAATATCGCGAATAAACAATATTCGCCAACTTTTACCTATCACTGGATGGCGTAGCGCACTCTTTATACAAATTTTCAAAAACTATAAAATTTCAAATTTTCGTTTTTTTATTAAAAGTTGTTGTTTGTCTGTTCTGATTCACCCACTTCAAGGATGCCAGTTAGTTAAAACTCAACCTATATAAGTACCTATACCGGTTTAACTGAATTAAATTTCATCCTCACACACCTACTCTTCTAATAAGCTCTAAAATTGTATATTTGCCCAGGCATTGAATTTAACAGCTGGATAAAAAAGTTGACAATTAAGGAACTAATCTACAAAGTCTATGAGGCCCGAACGAATTCAGTATTTGCTTACAAAAAACCTGAGTACGATTTTAATTTCTCATTCGATTATTATATTTTGAATATATTATGGAATTTCCTCATAGATTCAAGTTGAGCGTATAGTCTTTTATAAGTATGATTCTCTGTAACTGAAAAGGGAAAATATTCAAATTTATTTGCATAATCGTATGTCTGACGAGGTGGTTGCGGATGATTTAGGTATGTACACTTTTAAACAGTTTAATATCATGAGATATAGATTTTTAATAATCGTCGCATTATCGTTTTTGTAAACAATGTACTATTTTGCGAATGATTATAAGTTGTGAATATTTGCCATTTTTAAACAAATAGCAAAAACCAAAACTACTTTAAAATCACTTTGAGTTAAAAGAACCATTTAGCGTAAGTATCCTCAAGTCAAATCGATGCTCAAATTAAATCTGTTCGAAAACTTTACTTTATAATAATGAGGAACTTAATCAATTAATATTTAAAAATCAGATTTCTATTATTCAATTTAATTTATTTATTTGGTTTATTCTTGTAGAGAGCTATCAGTGTCAATCGTACACATATAAATTTTAACAATTTATATAAGAAATGAGGAAATGAACACAACTGTATCTGGGGATACGAAATATTATACGAAATACACTGCCTTTGTTTTTCGAGTAGTACTGACTTTATTTGACTACTAAACTACTGTTAATATTAATACTAAAATAATGGCATAAAATATTAATAACATACACATATTAATACAAATATACAAGATTTAAAAGGGTAGTTATATAAGATACATACACACATATACACATATATAATTTTTTACATACATATACACATTTGTCCCTGCAGTACTTCTACTGGTCTATTGTGACGACTCTGTATTTTACTCGAAGTATAGAATAAAAATAGTAACCATAAAAGAAACACCACAAAGGTTTAAATAAATTATCTAAATGATATTATTGCGTCGCAAAAATTCTTACAAAAATTTTTTTTTTTAAATCAGCGGAATATTAAACTGTAATTAATAACTTATTATGTCCTAATTTTATGCGAATATAACGCTTCGTTAAAATTCAGGCACCTCGAAGGTCAGCTCTCATAGATAAAGACTGACAAAATGTTGATAAAAGATAGCACTAGAAAATATAGTTCTATACGTGTCTGTGTGTGGCCTAGAAAATTAATGCGAAAAAGCCTACATACACTTAGATTTTAGGCTAGCATACAGAGCACACTCGTGGTGTGGGAATGTTTTATGAGTAGCGAGCGAATTGTGTAGCGATGTTTTTGATTTTTGATGGGAGCATTGTTGAAAAATAGTTGTTATAGGAAGTGTTGCAATCACGAACGGTAAATCCAAAACAACATTCCTGGCCTTCGTCTTCCCTTGTGAAATTAAATGCTATATGAAATTACCATGTGACAATGATCACTATTGCTTAACGATACCAATACCGATGCACTGTGTGATAAGGTGGTGGGAGTCTTGTATCGGCCGCGGTCGCTTCTAGCGTACCGAGCATACGTAGACAACGTATGGCGTTATACGCTAGGTTGCGCTGCCGCACAGGATCGCTTTCTCGTTCTCCAACAATGCAATTTTCTGAAAGGTTTAATGAAATTATGCAGTGGATTTAAAAAAATATAATAACATAAGAAGTCACATGTGATATAATTGGAGATCAAATGCATATAACACCACTCGACCAAAGAGCTTCTTAATTGATTCTTTTTCTTTTTGCTCCTCTCTTACAAAGATTGATCAGGGTCAGTTTAATATTGGAAGCAGAGGCAGAGGCTGATCTGGCATTAGGTACTCTGTTTATTTTTCCTTGAAAAATCAGGTGGAGAATGCAGTGCTAATGGGCGGCTTCACGTTTTTAGGTTTGTCACTTTATCACGCTATGATATCTTCAACATATGAAGATAAATCAACATCTGCAACACCCCAAACTTTTATTATGCCTTGCGTGAGTGTTTATTTTTCTAAAGTCCTCAGATTAAACCTAAAACTTAATCCTCAGATTAAGTTTTAGGTTATAATCATAAGGGAGTTTTAGGTTTTGCTCATCTTGGAGAATATTCCTCGGACTACGACTTCCTTTGAGCAGTTGACTGGACCATTTATCCAAATGCCAGGGTATTTCAATTAAGATACTTTCTCTGTTCTTTCCTCGTTAAAAAAGGGTAGAGTGCTCACATCTAGCATAGTGTTCATAATCAGCCCTATCTTCTGACTTGAGGACTTTCGACAATTAAGGCTGTATCATAGTCACCATAGTCACCATGGCCTACGTTTTTAAGCTGGTCCGGAGTAAAGTTGATAATCATAGCAGTCTAGCGAAGGTTTGTCTCTTTGTTCCTGATAACTATAATCGAGCTCGGTCATATATTCTATTTGCGGCGCCGTCCTCACGAACCAACTTAAGTCAATGGAGTCTTCTTACGCGTGTCTTGCGATACATAAATGCGCTAGGTTTGCCAGCGTCAGACCTGGTCATTTTTACAGTCAGCCCACATCTCTTCAAGGTATGGGCGTTGCGCTACCTGTTTATGCTAGAATAAGATCGATTGTAATATTTTTTTATGTATTCTGTTACTTGTACTATTTTTAATGATTTTACTTGCATCTTTAATGCATAGGTATTTAAAACATGAGTATGTCCTTAAAATAATTTAAAAGATTATATTTATATTACATCTCAACGAATTGGTGTGTGTTGTAATGTTGATTTCTTAATTTTCTGACTATTTTCTTTTATACCAACATCTGTTTTAGCTAGGGCATTCTTTAAAATGTCTAGCATATGTTGTGTAAATATGTCCTAACAGCTGTGCGGAAGACAAGAAAAACTACAATTCTGTTTTTGTCCCAGCATGGCTGCTAGTTCAAACCGTGCAAATGCGCCAGGGAATGAGATACGCCGTCCTGTCGCCGGCATCCGATATCTGACACGGTAACAGCGTTGACTGACTATAGCCGTAAAAGATAAACGTAGATTGTTGTTTGGTCTATCCGGACGGATTTAACTTCGGCAACTCGAGTAGTTGAAATTGTCGGCAGTGTTGAATATCAAACAATCAAATCGTTACTATGATTGCTGTGCAGGCTACAAAAAACAAGCCGCTTATACGTAGACGTGCACTCGACACATGTACGTAAACCGTTGATAGGTATAATTTTGTCAATTTAACGGCACCGATTCTTTTGAGACTGCATTTGAAGGAGTCGCTGTCAAGGTAAACGAAATAGTTAGAGTGCGAGTGAGAAGATAATAACTACATTGAGAAAAATATAAGGGTGTAATATACGGAAATACGCATGTTTCAACAAGGATTACGTAGATAGCTCGGAATATGGTCCATACGTACGAATTAAAATTACGCGTAACGGTGTTAGGGTGACGGTAGTTACCGTACCATAATAAAAAATAATGTTATTTCGTCACGTCGCGATCTTGGGATCTCGCTTCTAACATGACAGCATGTAGTAGGATACGTACGGATATAGTCGGAGACATGATTCATGATGACACTACAGTATACACTTATTTCCGTATTAAGCGTGAGGAAAATGTTGATACATATAATCGAGTAATGTAGTTTCAACAAAGTTCATTGTAAATCAACAAAATTACGATTGAAACAACGTTACTCCGTAAAACCATAATAACAAAATGGTGATGTAAGAATCAACCCAAGATTTTCCTCATTGCAGCAGGGCTGATTGATATCCGAAACTGAAATAAAGGATAATGTCTTTGTATAATAAATCTTGTATTATTGCAAGGTTTCTGATTCATTCGACAAAGGTAAAAAAAACATTATTTCCATCCATAAAATGTGACATCTAAATGTTTAATATTTTATCTTTGGAGATGACGTATGACATGAGCGAATTATTCGAATTTGCGGATTATTATTGTCCTCGTTATTTCTATGTTTTTGTTCAAACGTTTTAAGGTATCCTTATTGCTGATACCTTAAAACTCGGCAATTTAATTTTAACACAATGAATCGAGTCAACTAATCGCCTGAAACCTATGCTAATTGAAAGATCACGATTACATCTTGCTATAAACTGTAAAATTATTTTTGGGATAAAATAGGTGCGAATCGCAGTTACTGATTCAAAGATGTTTCCCAAGATGTCATCCTTTATAATAAAACGGATCTATCTCCCATATATCTCCTAAAACTTTCGAAATATCTCCTAAAACTCAAAAACGAGACAGTTAAATACGGAATAATTACGGAATACCCATACCGATTTTCAAAACTACGTGAATTAGTTGGACTGATTTATATCGAGCTAAAATTAGCAAAATAAAAAAATAAATAAACTCGTATACTTACATAGCTGCGCACAACTTGATAATCCCTGGTGCAGGGTCTACGACGATAAATAATAATGAATTATGGAAAAAATCACACACTTCTTACATATTATAATAGTACTTGTTATCAAGAATGCTCTTTATAACTAAGTAATCTACAAAATCAGGTCATGGACTTTTGTATCAGGTCCTTACAATTCTCTTCATAATAAAGAATTGTGTACAAATGAATTAAAATATGCATTTTAAATGTTTACTACAGGCGCTACAGATATGATTACCAGAATAATTCTGGCTTTTAAAAGATGTAACTTCTGAGAGGGTAAAAATATGATAAATGTTTTATTATTGAACGAGTGGAGCGAGGTCCTGTTTCACCTAGACTATTCAGCATTTCGTCTGTTCGTTTGTGACGCAATTACGACCCAAATGCGTTGTCCAATTTTATTCAAATTTAGCATGAATGTTGCTTGAAGTAATTTAAAACGACGTAAGTATAGGAATTTAATTTTTTTGTTTCGAGATGGTATTCGTTTTAATGGGGTGGAATTAAGTAATTTTTTTAAATTTAATCAGGTGACGTAGAAAAAATTAAGCGGGTAGACAATTAACACATTTTTTATTAGAAAATATCTACGCAATATGGGGGTGGGAGTGAATATTGAAAATAGTTTGGATCCTAATCGTATAGGTTATACATAAAGAAGGAAAAACAAATATTACTAAGCAACAGAAAACAAGAATGAAAACGGCGAATGCTTTCATTAACTGTTCTCTACTACGAGGACTTTCTTTTTAAGTAAATTTGAATAAAGGCACCAACAGGGCTCCCCGCCGATTTCACAGAATCGCCGAGCAAAAAGAGTCTTTTGAAAAGAGAAACTCCTTGGAAACTTATTTTGTCATGTTTGAGAACCATAGCAGGATGGTTACTTAATTTCTTTATTGGAGTACATAACGAAGACTTTAAGTACACTTTAAAGTACTTTTGCATGTGTGCAAGATGCTTAACGATCATATTTTTAATACCGACATCTTGGCCGATATCAGCGTCTTCGCACCGAGAACTATCTAAGGACACCCCGATAAGTTGCTTGCACAGTGCCTAACGAAAACCACTCATTGCAAGATCTCTATAAGCGTGGCTACTACTCTATTGAACAGGCTGTATTCGCTCACTGATTAAACCGATATTTTTAATGAGAGTGTGTTCACATTAAAAAGATAGTTGTTTGACCACAATTTAAAAATCAATTAAAATGATATAACACTATTATCTAGTACTTAAATATATTTAGTCCACAACTTGATAAATGTAATGTTGTTATGATTTATAATTATTTCTGATTAACGCATGAGAGTCATTCTGTAAAGTTACTCTCACAACTGAATAAAATAAGATAAACATGTTCAAAAAAATAGAATTGAAAACGTTCAGAATATATCATACTTATTATTAGTCATTGAAGAGGATTATTCGAACTGATGATTCTAATACCTTCAATTCTTGTTTTCTGATTAAGAAAACCAAACCATGATTCTTTTTATATATTAGAGTCATTCTGTAACGTTACAAACACAACTTCAAGAAAATAAGGTAAAAAATTAAAAAGAAATAGCACTGAAGACGTTCAGAAAATATCGTTCTTATAATAATAATAATAATTTTATTCATTCAAAAACATACATTAGTTGCAGAATCTGCCTAACTAGGCCATAGCCCGTACCAAGGAAGACTCTATGTATGGCAAAGATTTATTCATGTGCACATAGTGTTAAAACGAAACATACAAAATATGATAAAATATAAAATAGATAAGCGAATTCAAATTAAACTTATAATTATATTTAAAAATATTTATATAGCATGGTCATGGAAATAAATGTTAATATAAAATGTCGTAATATGAATTTTATAGAACAAATAAATAAATAGTGTTAAAATATAAAGTATAGTGCAATATATGACAATAATAATAATGCAGACCTTTACTTTATGATTAGTCATTGAATAGGATTATTTGAGTCGATGATTGTAATACATTCAAGTCTTGTTTTCTGATTAAGAAAACTAAAACATGAATTTTTCTTATGATTTAGACTTAGATTTACATAAATGATACTCTGCAAATAACTAAACCGTTCACATCAATCGCGCAAAATCAAAAGTCTAGAAATGCAAATGTCGTGAAAGAGCTGTCGCAGTTTATCAGATAAGAGTGCGACGGTTGTTTGACTGTGTTGGTGTGATTGAGTGCGGGTGTGTTGGTGAGGGCAATTTATTTCTGCACGAAGACAAGTTCACTTGCGGTTGATAAAAAAAACCAGGTCAGCAGCGATCGTCTGTGTAGTGGTGTTTATTTTTTAATCAAAGTTACATAGAAATTATTGTATGTTTATTTTGCAATGTGTGCATCTGTGTATCTATGCGCGCATACATGGTGTTTAAAAAATTATATGTAATTATATATGTATATATGCTGAAACATTCGTGAATGCTTCTCAATAATTCCGTGTCTCTTTTAAGCATATTAAAACCTAGCTAGTTTAAAGAGTTTTTAGATTTTTCAGAAGATCTCTTTTCGTAGCTTTGCATATTACAGGGATTAATGGGTCGTCCATTAATCACGTGATGTTTTTTAGCAACGTTTTAACCCCCCCCCCCCTAGACTACCCCCCCCCCCCCACCAAGATCACGTGTATTTTTTTATACTAAAGTATCTCAAAAAAAACAGAATCTCTCCCGATTTTCAAAATTTCTGTCGCACAGCTTTAAATACAGGTACAATCTAATTTAATTCTGGAAAATTAAGTACCATGAATCGTTGTTGAACCGTTGTTGCCTGGCAATAGCGAGTGTAGGTCACGCGCCGATTTTCGTTTATAAACCCCCCTCCCCACTTGTGATTTTTCGTGATTTTTTCAAGCAAGCAACTAACGCATGGGCAATAATGTTATATTTTTATCTTATAATTATTAATATTTCAGTATTGGTTCAAATATTACAGACTGCGACTTCTGTGATGCAATTTCGACTTAAGAACAACCTGTATATAATATAAAAAACATCGCAAATATATCCCAATCTTTTGACACTTTGTTTACATGTTCTAAACTCAAAAGATTTATGACTAACACGCGCCAGAATTAAATTAAATTATATCTATTAATATTGGAACGAAAGCTCCAGCTAGGCAGTCATTTGATGTAGGTACTAACAATTGCCTCATCCTTGCTTCCTAACTTGTTATACTTTAATGCATACTGAATATGTGTCTTTTAGATATATTTTTAAGTTATAAGCCAAATGTTTCCACAACCCAAATCGGCTACTTGGTAAAATAATAGTTCTGGAATACCTACGGACGTCACAGACATTTCAACGAAGGGTTATATGCGAAGTTCAAAGGGCCTACGCACAATATCAATCACAAACGCATATTTTGCTGTCATATGAATTTGGTGATCGGTTTATATTTGTCAAGTATGCCTTATGCGAGAGTAGATAAGCTATTGTTTTATGTTCTAAAAAGTTTAATTTATTTAAACATATGCATATTTAATTTAATTTAATTTTTCATTCACAATAATATAAAGTGAAATGGATAACAGGTTAAAATTTAAATATCATAGACAAAAATCCAGTAGCAAAAAAAGTATAACATGTTACGCCAAAAACTGTTGCCAGTGATCCTATTTTAATGTTACCTAACTAGGCTATAGCCTGTTTTAAAGCGGACATTAAATTAGTTATGAATATGTGTATGAGGCTATATAAAATCTAAGTAAAGAAAATAATTAATTTAAATGATTATATACACCAATAGTTATTATTAATAATTAATAGCCAATCAAAGTAAAATTGAAAATAAAAAATTGTTTACAGTAATTATAATAAATAAAAATCAAATACAAATACATAGTATTATTTAAATACTGTATATTTATTATAATCATAATTACTAAAATATTGAACAAGAGAATCAACCTAATCATTTTAAAAAAATGCTTTAAATAGGTAGATATAGAAATATTAAAATAATCATAATAAATAAAAGAAAGAGTAGCATTTCTAAAACCTATAAAAAAAACCTAAAATATCATGGAAACATAAATAATATGAAATCATTGTTTTTATAATTTACCATATGCATATTATTAACATATTGTATTGTAATTATAACTTCTGATAATTAAAATATAATTATATTAAAATTATAAAAACATTGATTTTATATTATTTGTATTTTCATGACATTTTAGTTTTATATTATAGTTTTTAGGAATGCATTTTTTTTATTAGTTATTATTATTTTAATACTTCTATATCTACCAAATTTAATGTAATTTGTATTTTTTGCTAATTTTTTAAAAATTAAATAGGTATGATTATTTTTATTAATATTTCAACACTTATGATTATGATAAATATTGGTAAATCGTAATTAAAATTACCTTCCATTATTAATTCTCTTGCCCTTCAAACAAGACCTAAAATATTTTTTTAATTGCTGAAATTGATTGTTATAATTCCATCGCTTCCATTGAAATAATAAAAGAGGGGAAATAAAATAATATGTTTTATCATTACTTTTATATATGTATGTATAGAAAAATACTCTTCTTCCTCATGCAATCTCTCTTATTATGCAAAATTTCGATGTCGCAAGTCATCCCAGCCCATTTTTTTATCCCAGAGGGCAAAATACCTTAACCCCCCCCCCCTCCCTCCTATTCCTTCTACCCCTGTCGATGGTTTATTCTAATCTAACGCAGTACGCCATTTCGTGGCTTTGATTGCAACAAAACGAGGCCACGCCTGAGATAGTTTTATATTACGTACAATAGACGTGCAATCCGATTGATAGGGATGTCCATAATACAATCAATAATTTCGATATCGATTAATGTATGCAAATTATTCAATTTCAATATATTCGCTAGTATTTCGATTGTTCTATTTGTATTATAAATCGTCAAAAACGCCTCAAATATAACTACACTTTCTCTAAATTTTCGATATTGGAAGAAATATTCGAAGTTCAAGATCAGTTGAAGTGGTTGCTCATATGCCAAATGAGACATGTTCTCCTACTTTTTCTGCTTATTTGCGTTCACTTCATAGTTTTCACGGTTCTATCTTTTAGTCTCCTGGAAACATTATTTTCTCACGGTCTAAAGCTTCGTTCGGGCTCTGGCAATTTTTTAAAAATCAATCTCCACAGAACGGACTTAGCCGCATTTTTTTGAGTTTTTGCAACGAGGATTTAACATGGTCTCCTCGTTTACATAAGGGACTCATCTAATGCAAAATTATTTCTTTCACTAAGAGAAAAATACCTTTTTTATGATAACAGCAACGCGGGTGTCTACTGTAGGTACGAAGGTACTACGCTCTCAGATAGATCACTATAATACAATGAATTCCGGAAGAAAACGGAAATCACACGACAAGACAAGATAGAACTATAAAAGCAAAGCACTGATCATATAAAAATGTAACTTTAACATAGAAATCAATGCTCTGTGATGTAATGCAAAAGTTAAAGCACTTAAACTTCCTCTTATTGTAATCAAAACGCGGCTAGTACGATGCAGAAATCAGATCGGATGCAGAAATCAGACTTAGCCGCATTTTTTTGAGTTTTTGCAACGAGGATTTAACATGGTCTCCTCGTATATATAAGGGACTCATCTAATGCAAAATTATTTCTTTCACTAAGAGAAAAATACCTTTTTTATGATAACAGCAACGCGGGTGTCTACTGAAGGTACGAAGGTACTACGCTCTCAGATAGATCACTATAATACAATGACTTCCGGAAGAAAACGGAAATCACACGACAAGACAAGATAGAACTATAAAAGCAAAGCACTGATCATATAAAAATGTAACTTTAACATAGAAATCAATGCTCTGTGATGTAATGCAAAAGTTAAAGCACTTAAACTTGCTCTTATTGTAATCAAAACGCGGCTAGTACGATGCAGAAATCAGATCGGATGAACGAACGAGCAAACGAACTACTGTTATGACCGATGAACACAAAGCAGTTGGCTAAACTAGTAACCGATATGAAACGATACTAATCCTTCTTTTATTAACATGGAAAAAAGAAACAAAAACTCATAAAAAACAAACATAAACGGCAACTAGCGGTTCCGTAAATAATCGACAAGCATTAACCACATTAATTAAAATGAATTTTCCCAATTCTAAACGATTAAGGTTATGCGGTCTAAGAAGGTTTATTAAGGTCAATTTGCTCTTACAACGCTATTTAACCCTTCAGGCCTCGGCCCCTCAGCCGATTGACAAGTTGATGTCCCAAAAAATTTTAGTAAAAATTAGTTCAAAAATTGAATTATGACACTGTCTCACCAAAACATTAATTACTGCCAAGCCACTGTACCCATAATTAAAATAAAACATATTAACATAATAAAACATAATCAAATAAAACAAATTAAATTAAAATAAAATTAAAACGGGACTGTCATTCTGAATCGTATTGTGGCCGATATCGGCCAATCGGGGCCTGAGGGGTTAAAGTGGTTTTTTTTTAGATAGGTGTACGATTATTCTTTAGACTTAGACACTTAAATAAACTGAACAGTGTGGAATTTTCTGATCATTGCATTGCTTTTTAATGGTAACTATGCCAGCTAAAATTTGGTCGACTATACATGAAATTGGATTCGCGAGATGCTGCGTATCACTTTCTATATAATAATAAAAATCATGAGAAATTATAGGCTTCTTTCATAGCTCTTTGTAAGACTCAGTGCACAGGATTTTTGTATAACTTGGTAACTAATTATCAGATCTATATGAACCGCAGACGTATTAGAATATGCCGCGAGTGTGATTGTGAGTGATTGCGTTAGCGGAATAAAAAGACATAGCTGCATATGACACTTCGTCTAACCTTGACTATTTGCGCTTATGGCGTCGAAGCGTTTCCATAGTGTAATATTTACGTGTGTCTAAACAAGAATAGAGGGAGTGCCATATGCAGCTATCTCTTCCATACCGCAGTCGCATTCTCAGGCTGGTCGCGCGCTCTATTATAGTACCGAATAATATAAAGATGTTCGAATTTCGTATTCAAAAGAAATTTATTAAATTCGTGAATCAAAACCATCACTTCGAAGATGTATACTTGACGGATTTCCTGCTACAATATCACTTCATTTTTATTCTGCACATACTTAACGTCAAACCACAGTAATAGTACACTATATTTTATATATTTTTCCGACAAGTTTTACAAGTAATGTTCCACTGCAAAGAAGTGCCAATAAAAACCAGAGCCTATTATTGTAAAAGACAATTTTGATTCTATTTAATTCAAAAATATAAGAGGCTTGCGTCACTGTCGTTCACGTTTTCGACGCTCCCGTGAATTAAAAATATTAAACGGAAAGAACAAAGGCAGTCAGAAAAACAAGTAAGCCAACAATAAATCAATTATGAATTTAAAAAATATCCAAAATTTTTATTCATTGAAATCGTCCTAAATTAAAATAGTCGATAAAGATAAATATAGCCGTTGGGTTATAGTAGTTATAGTACTTGAAGAGACAGTTCATTAAAAATAAGTAATCACCTATTCTAGAATGTGTTTTTTTATATAGCGTCTTTTTAATACCAGACAAATTGTTTCCACAAGTATAAAAGTGAATAGACTGCCCCATCAGATGGACATCGACATTTTACCATATCCGATGGTATACACAGTCGATGTATACCGAAACATATCCTATTTTAAACGTTTTTTGATATGACATAATCGGTTCATCAACGCGGAATTAGCTTCAATGCACCTACATATTAGAGCGCCTCACTTCAATGAACACGGCCCTTGCCCATTTGCTTTAAAAAGATACAACACGGGGATCAAAATACCTTTCGTAATCGAATCAGTTAAGAATATAACATTGTCTCTAAACAGCTTATACACATTCTAGGCATTCTAGTAAACAGCTTATACACATTCAAATAAAAAAAACCTGCTATGTAGTACACAGCTTTTGCTAATATTTTTTTGACATATAACAACAAAGCAGTATTTCAATATTTGTCACTATTACCAGTAGTAATACTTATATCATGTTCATATGTAACGTTCATTATTTGACTTTGTGTAAGTATTAGAGGAAACCTTAATTAGAGGTCGATTATAATACCTTGAGCCGCTTGAATATATTACTGTATAGGGTGGCCCAAGATAAACTTTTCGATTTAAAAATATTTTACATTTAAAATAAATTAATACTATTCATTAGTAGGTTATAATATAATAGGTATTTCACTCGAAAAACAAACACCCACAGATAATAAATTTATTTAGTGGATAATCTGAAGTAATAGCTCAATAATTTTGTTTTATTGCTGTCAAGACCTGCCACAAATTTTATTGTCACTTTCGATTTTTAGTAATTTCAGACGTAGTATTCTTGTGATTATCCTTTAGAAAGTGCATATAAATTTTAACATTAATACTTTGCGTTGGCTAGATTGCGGCTTGAGTAGATTTTTTTTGCATGTCATAGTATTAGCCCTCGAGCGGTCTATATAAAAAATGTGAAACCGACATTAAGGAACATAAAAAAATATAACTCAGAAATTACACTATGAGGCTAACAGTTACAATGTTTTCTTGTTTCGATAGTAGAGATAGACGTTTGAATTGATCGGTGGCCAGGTCGGGATCGCCAGGTGTAGACTTTTTGAGCTATGTCTGTTGTTTCATTGCGAATGTTAAAAGCCTGGAATGGGACATCGGAAAATGTAATTTCAGTGAGGCAAACTATTGTTTTTAATTATTAGTATATATTGAAAAAGCTAAGGAAAACAAAACAACCCATAATATATTCGCTAAACATCTAGAAGGACAAGATACCAGAAGAAAAAGAATAATTTCATTTATGATCTCTATTCTGAGCGGCAACGTTTAAAATAAAAGTCTGCTATGTCTCGAAAAGGAGACGGCACCTAAAGAATCGTCCAGCCAATTGCCCAACATTATTAGTTACAGAAATTTTGTATTATATTTCAAAAAAGGACGGGGCGTTGTTCGGCGAGAGGATATTATATCTTACCATCGCAAGTCGCAAGCAGCCACGCGAATCGGTGAAACCAGACGTCATCCGTGCTTCTGTTGACACAATCTCTAGTTATTCTAAGAGCGTCGTCTATACGACAGATAGCCTCTCATGTATTCTGTTTGTAAGTACCAATACATTCTACCGGCGCAAGTTATAAAAACCAACCTGTAAATCTATTTTTATACGCAGTTACTTTATACTGTATTCGACTAGAATTTAGATGTCGCATCGAACAAGCTAGAGCTTCGTTTATCCGTTTATCAAAATGAACCACCTCTTCTGCAACCGTAGTCTCAAACTCTCCACTAGATGCCGCCGGTGTTACCAATTCTCAGTCCTCCTTTACGGAGCAGAAGCGTGGACACCAACCCACACTTTGTGTTAAAGGTTAGAAGCTTTCGAAATATGGATTTACAGGAGAATAGTGAAAATATCTTGGACGGATAGAGTCAGAAATGAGACGGTGTTGCAAAGAATGCACGAAGGACTGGAATTACTGGGGATAAAGAGAAGGAAATTACAATACATAGGCCATATAATGCTAACTAAAAAATACCACCTTCTCCAATTATTCCTGCAAGGAAAGATAAAAGGCCGCCGAAGACCTGGCCGAAGAAGAACCCACTGGCTACAAAACTTCGCTGAATAGTTCAACTCAAGGACCACCGAGTTGTTCCACGCCGCAACGCTACGGACTTAAGTGGCCATAATGACCGCCGACCTCCGATAGGAGATGGCACTTGAGGAAGAAAAAGTATTCGTCTGTTGGCTTTCCCAAATAAAATAATATACATCAAAAAACTGTTTTTACATACTTCTTCTGTCTCGTCGTTCACGTCCCTACCGTCTGCGCGGTTCAGTCGGAAATTTTGGCAAGGTTGATAACAGCTGTTAGCAACTATGTGTATGTACTAATTCGCACTGATAAGGAGCAGCGCGGAGCCGATATCTCGACCGCTCGCTCGATAGTGACAACGCTATTGCTAGTTGGGCCACTCTATCGCATCGCTAAATCTATGTGTCTATGCATGAACAAAGGATATCTATTTGGAGCCACTGCAACCTTGACCGTTTATAAGGGATGATGCTGCTGGAGTTTAAAAATATGAAGCACGTAAGTTTTAACAAAACTATTTTTTAAAATTTTTGTTTTGGAGTTTAATTTCATATTTCTCTACTTAGGTACCATATTATCAACTTGTTTAATATGTAATCAAACTGAATCACCGCTCGACATAAAACAGATAGAGGACCGCGCAAGCAACCTCGAACCTGTAACCAGTCGGGAGGACGGAGAAATCTTGCCATAACTGATAGTCAAGGTCGAGGCGGGCCTCTGGGTGCTTCTCAGTGCCTCGCGTAAGGCGATGGTCACTGATGAGCCAGTTGGTGAAGCTAGTTGGTGGATTGTTTTGTCCCCAAGTCTCTACGCTCAGCTCAGCTTGAAAGAACGATCATATATCATTATAACTTCCTGGGTTGACGGGTTTGCCCGTTGTTGCAGACAACACTCCACTGTTGATAGCCTATCAGGATATGCTTCGCTGTCCACTGATGTGCGGCTATTTTTACACTACTGCCCAAAAAAGGGAATGTTATGTATTCAGGATTCATCTATGTATGTTTTCTGTTTCTTTATTCCACCGTCACTTCTAATAGCATGAACCTATTTAGAAGTGTGTCGTATTGACAGAATCGTTTTGCCCTCCCGTGTGTCATAGCTCCCATACAAAGAGAAAGCAGCGTCTTTAATATAAATCGCCGTATTACGCGGCGCGTGTTGACATTCATCACTTGACAGTTTGGTTTTTTTCGTACTTCCTCTTCGCGGCCATCAGGAATAGATCCGGTAAGCCTAGTAACGAAGATAAATATTTGGAATATTCATTTAACAAAATAAAGATGCAAAGTTACAAGTTTTTCTAAAATTTGAATATTTTATTATTTAACTTAGAAGTCATAAGTACATACAAAATTAGAAATCATACATACATACAGAAATCATACAAAATTTTAAAAAATCAAGTTGAAAAAGTCGCCATAAATATTTAATTTTTTTATTTATTCAAACTCACCAGAGCTCGTTGGTCATTTGCGATATTTAAAAAAAAAAAAACGATATAGTTTTAAACTTTCTTTTTACTAATATTATGATTCTGATGTCATAATAACATGAAACAATATAATTTAACCTTATATTCGTATTATAACATGATTTTGAAATTGTGGAATAGGTACAAATTATGTCCCATGGTCCTTAAAGAGCTAAGACGCATTTTGGCAGACATAAATAAGCCTAATTAAATACATAATAGAAGTTACTCTATTATGTTTTTAATCACAATAGAAAATATTCTATTAAGTATATCGAGAAAAACGCGTAATTTATACGTTTTTGCACGGAACGATGATGAATGAACAAACTTCGCGTATGTAACCTTTAACCCAGATTGGCAAGAGACATATCTCAATAATAGTGCGTATTTACAACTGGGCCAATAAATAACAAACGGTCAAGTTTTAGTATTTTAGAATGCCTCTCAAACTGGATGTATGACCGTGATTTATGATTATTTGAGTGGACCATATTAAAATCGCTCGCTAATCGCTAGGTAGTCCTTTTATCCAAAAAGCTGATGGGATTTATCCAAAAAGCTGATAAGAGAGCTAATAGGCCCTGTTGTAGTTGGCCACTAGGACCCATTTATTCAGGGTCGGTCAAACTCACGGGTCAACAGTAACACCCATTCGGCGGCCTCCACGTATGAAGTCGGGTAGGACTCTGGCCTGCGTGCCAGTCTCCCCTAGGAATCAACCTTCTGGCGCTCCTAGACGGTTTACGCACCGTGCGGCACCAGCCAATCGACTGTGCATTCTGACTGAGAGTCGGGGGAGTCTGGAAACAGTACTGTCTCCTATAGACCGGGGGTAGTTGTTCACCTTACGGCGACTGCTCTTGAAACGACCATCGGCTACCCGATTCCGGGTGGACAGCCGGGCAAAGGATGCCGTGGTCCGCGATAGATTCGGTAGACACCGTTTCTACGTAAGGGCGATGACCTCGAACTCGTAACCAGTCGAGAGACCGGAGTAATCTGGTTGCAACTGGTAGTAAGGGTGGACTGTCTGACAGACTGGTAGTAAGAACATGACGGTGGACTGTTTTGTCCTAAGTCTTCTGCGCTCACCTCACAGGAGACAGAACGATCAAATTTCGTTAAAACTTCCCGAGGTGACGGGTCCGCCCATTGTAGTCGACAGCTCTAGTTGGACCATATTTGAAATCGCTCGCTGATCGCTAGGTAGTCCTTTTATCAAAAAAGCTGATCAACATTGCTTGGTTGCAGAAACCCTAGCGGACAGAGTATTAATGAAATAGAATTTTTACTGCTTATTTTTATAACTCCAAAAGAAGTTTAGCGGTATCTCTATCGGCATTTATTAAAAGCTTAATTTGTTTACTTTTCTTCAGAATAAGACCGCCCGTTCAGTGGTTACTAAAATAACATTCCTTAACGGGTCGCGCGATCCGCGACGATCGCGACAATTTCGCAGAATAATTTATTTATTTAATCAGATTGTGAAGTGATCCCAACGAAATTCGGTTTGGTTATAGGTTTTCGATAATATTCGACAAAACAATATTTTTGGCGGCTTTTCGGGTTCGGCCAAAACAAACTAATGTAATAATTCTACAAAATCTCCAACCATCCAGGCAATAAGATAATTATAATCAAGCCAAATTATCTTCCGATCCCATATATTCTCAAGATGCATTTTTGTGGCGTGCTGATGATGATGAGTATTCAGATCGTGAAGACTGTTCTAGTGAAATATTTACGAAGCGGCGATAAAACCGTATACTTACGACAAATGTATGCCTACAGATGTAACAACAAGAATGCCGAAAAGTACTCTTACTACGTATATGAGATTCCATATTTAATTTCGATCATTATGTTTCCTGTAACATGTAGGTAAGAGACCAAAACTCAAGAACTTTTGCCCGATTTAGAAAATTCTCTTGCTAATCTGTTTATTCATCGATAGGAAGAGCCGATAAGCTTTAGGGTTCCGTAACTGAAATGGTTCGAGGAGCTGTTATACATAGAGACGTCTGTGAAGTCACATTTTTTTCTTCCGTGCGGTCGCCAACTTTTCATTAGCATGGATTATTATCTAAAAAAAAATTAAACCACCACTGTTGAACGCGGCGCGACTCGCTTCTTTTTTTATAGCCACCGTGTCTTTCGACAGTCAGGCGGTGTCGACTACAACGGGCGAACCCGTCACCCCAGGCTGGTATATCAATATGTAATTGATTTATAAATGTATATTATTTTAGTTTTTATTTTTATTTATTTTGGTTTTATTATTATTTTCGTATAAATATATGTATGTGTATGTGTGCATATATGGATATATATTTTATCTATATATGTATATAAGTATCTATCCATATTTGTATATGCGTAAATATTTGTAGTTTAATATTTGTCGATTTAAAAATAAGTACTAACTATAGTTTAAGTTGACAGTGCACACTTAATATCGTCATTAAAAGTCTGCCTTAGAACAGGCCTAGGCCTAGTTAGGCGACTGTGTCAACCATTAAAAATAATGTCGCTTCAATTTCTTGCTAACATCTTACTTACAAATATGACATTAATTGTTTACTAGATGTGTTACTAAAAATAAATAAATAAATAACGATATCGGATCGGCTCAACTTACGATTCAGCTCCTATTTAGAAGCCTCCTCGGGTGGAAGGCTATCCCGGGTAACAACCCTGGTTTCTCCCGGCGGGATTGCATCCCGGCGCCACTGGAGAGTTTGTGCCACTGCCAATCGGCTGTGCATTCTGACAAATTTTTGAGGGGGTCTGGAGACTATGGAAATATACTGTTTCCGAAGCAGCGGGGTTGGATGTTGACCTGTTGTCATGCTACTCTTGAAATGACCTTGGGCCACTCGACCCCGTGGGCACTACGGGCAAAGAACGCCCAGGTCCGCGATAAATTCAAACTGAATTACCGTTGGTAGGCATACAACAGGTAGATGTTGCGTAAGCGACTTCGGACCCATATCCTGAAGGTTAATTCCAGACGGAGATATCCTGCCAAAACTGGTAGTTAGGGGGTGAGGCTGCCCGCTGGATACCTTTCCCGGTGCCTCGCCGTAAGGCGTTGGACTCTAACGGGTTGTTGATGAACTAGACAGTAGATTGTCTTGTCCCCGAGTCTTTTACGCTCATCCCACGGCTGAAAGAACAATCTATATCGTTATACCAGCCTGGGG
Organism: Micropterix aruncella; assembly: GCA_944548615.1. Lineage (NCBI taxonomy): Eukaryota > Metazoa > Arthropoda > Insecta > Lepidoptera > Micropterigidae > Micropterix > Micropterix aruncella. The sequence goes on from OX155958.1 coordinate 15,703,448, forward strand.
TTACGGGTTCGCCCGTTGTAGTCGACACCGCCATCCCATACTGGTATAACGATGTATTCGTTCTTTCAGCCGTGGGATAAGCGTAGAATACTTAGAGACAATACAAATATAATGTCTAGCGTGCCCGTCGGAGACCAACGCCTAACGGCGAGGCACCGGGAAATGTAACTAAAATGTGTTGGTAGGATATCTCCATCTGAAATTAATTATAAGGATATCTCCTTCCATCCGACTGGTTCAGGGTTCGAGGTCGCTTGCGCGGTCCTCTCCCTTACGTAGCGGTGATACGGTGTCTATCGAATCTATCGCGGACCACGGCATCCTTTGTCTTTTGGCAGCGCTTGTCGGGAAGTTCACGAAAAGCTCGCAGATGGGTATGAGGGGTGTAGTTGTGTAGTCAGTGAGGCTGCAAAGGAGAGCCCGGATACCTGTGGGCCCCGTGCGAGTCGCGAGTACAACCGAAAATCGCCCCCACCTAATATTTATTTTATAACTGTCAGGCCCATTCCTAGCTGTTAGCACAGTTCCTAGCTATAAGTTCTCCTAGCATATCCAGTAGATATTAGCACACTACCCCTACTATGGTCTATGCACTTGAAACGGGCAAGTATGTAATCGAGTGTATAATCAATGTAATGACGTCTCCAGGACAGTAAATTCTGACCACCGAATCTCACGATATTGAATAGCACATAAGTCATTGGAGGGAAATATACAATCAGTTTCTTCGAATCGACAACAATAGCAATCCTGTTATCAAAGCATGCCATACAGAGCGCCGTCTAAACATACTTATTAGTCCGACAGGCGATGGCACGGAAGTGTGCACTATTAAAATAGCGCAACCTGAGACTTATACGATTGTGAGAATTGCGTAGACAATATAGCGATTAAAAGGAATGCGATAAACCAAACATGACCCCAACATACGATAGATATGACATACTTCATAATACAGGGAACCATTTATATGCAGATGACACTCATCGATTGAAAAATCAGCCATCTGCTTTCTTTGACAGTTACTTTCAGTAAACCTCACAGAAAACCTATTTCAGCAAAAAATATAAAATGTAATGGTATGGTAATGGTATAGTATGTAATGGTATAAAAGGTATTATTGAATATTGACGTTCAGCATTTGCATTCAAATTCAAATTTCAAAATTGTTTATTAAATCCATAAAGTTACACATATTTTAGTTGCAAAGCCACCCGAACTAAGCCTCGCCTGTACTAAAGTAGGCTAAATGTAAAAGAATCTTGATTAGGGTGGTTTACGTAACTTGCGGTTTTTCTTCTTTATATACATAGCATTCAATAAATAAATGTAACATATTAAATTTAATAATATACATAAATAGACACATACATATATAAATACATATATACTTTATAAATAAATATAAAATAATATTATATAGATTTTAAAAATCGTGGTCTATTTTAGTATACCTATATGTTATTAGTGCCTCCGTTTCTTCTTGACCCATAGTCAAAAGTGACCCATAGTTAGGTTTTTCTTTTCTCCGTGACTAGTCCTAGATTTCAGTCCTGCAGGAGAACGCTATTCATTTTGCTGACCACTCGAGGAGAAATGTAAGAAAAGTGTTTTTGTGCAAAACTTATTCTCTTTTTTGGGATTAAGTGCTGTCTGTTTGTTGTTGCTCGAGTTAATTTGTGGTGTGTTGAATATAAACGATAATCCTCGTGATCATAACAGTAGAGTAGGATTACCTTAGCGTACCTACATATATCTGACGAACGTCTAGGACTTTAGATTCCTTGTATAATCTCAGGATACCGGAAAAGCTTTTTGTAGATTACTCTTAATAGAGACTTTTGGGCCTTAATTAGAGGATGTACCTACCCAATTTATTTACGTTGAAAAAAAAACGTTTTGATTTATTGTGAAGTCTTGTTTTCTTTTAATACAGAAGAATCTGACTCTGGAATAAGGAAGGGCAAAGAGGACTTTTTTAATGTATCAGCCTGGTCCTAAAGAAATGGCCTTCAGCTGAATCTTACTGTCGTCATATTTGCTAATTGGTTCCAAACGAATTTGGCTACCTAAATTCAACACTTTGAAGCATCCTTTATTGCTACTGATTAACCCGTCGGACGCCGATAAGTATCTTCCGGTTTGCAAACGTACTAACTAGCCCTAAACTACTAGAGGACGACAAGGGGTAAATCTGAAGGAATTTCAAAATATCAAAAGTAGGTACGCGGGTATAAGATACCCCCCAGACTAATGAAGGGTTATACAATTCAGACAAATACAAAATCAAAAACGCTGAAACGTCGGCAACAGCGGTGGGCCAATTGTATGCACATTGTAAGCTTTTTCTATTCTACTTTAGTCTAACTAAATCAAAATCGTGATTTACATATAATTTTTATATATTTCTGTATAATTTTTTGTGATATCCTAGAAAATGTCAGACAAGTCGAACTTTAAAGTTACCTCAAAACACCGAACTTTTAAAGTCATCTAAATTTTATTTTGATACAGTTATTATTTTATAATACTTTTATTTTGTTATATAGAAATCGATGAAGGGGAATTGATTGGTGCGTATTTAAAAAAATCCGTTTATTAGTTCCCCAGTTATAGAAAAATACCATCCTTCAAAAGCGTTGCTTGTATATATTAATATTTTAACTATTGATGATATTGTCACTGCAAATAGGTATGCATACTACGACAGCATTTTAAAAGGCTATGAGATATTTAAAAAGGGTCAAAATTCAGTTACAAGATAACTAATATGGAATTGCTTTAAAGAATATTCTAATATATGTATGTATGTATATGTGTGTGTGTATGGATATATGTAGAATTGTTTTCTGTATAATTGCAATATATAACATGTGTATAGTTATACTTATACTTATTTCTTATATAACTTACCCTTTTATTACACGACATCCCAACAAAAAGGAGTGTAATGTGCTTAGCACTCATGTACCTCTGTATGTTTTCCGTTTCTTTATTCCACCACAACTTCTAAACGGCTGAAATGATTTAGAAGTGTTTAGTGTTGTTAAATATTTATGTTATTCCGAGTATCATAGGCTCAATACTTAAACTGTCCAAATGTTTAATAGTTAATTGTCTAAATGTCCAAATATTAATAAATTTGAATAAATTTATCGTGTTTAGTATCAAGTGAAAGGTCTGATTGAGTACATTCCGGAAATATATAACTTTATTGCGCGAACAGATTGTTTCTAATTAATATCAAAACAATAACTCACTTTTTGTACCGTCATCGTTTTTTTTATTATTTATTTTCCTAGTATCTTGTATATTTATAATAATATGTGTAATATTTTTTACCGTTATTTTAGTATTAATATTGTAAGTAGTTTAGTTGTCAAATAACGTCAGTAGGTAGGTACTAAACATCCATCAAAATACAAAGGCAGTGTATGCCCAGATACAGGCTGTTCGATCGAGTTGGGCATTCGTCTAGAATGATCGTATGGGCTGTGTTCATTTACTTATTGCTTATATAACTATTTAGAAATTATATCTGCACGATCAGACTGATAACCAATAACCCGACAGTATACTAATAGACAAAAAAAACCTAACTAACAAAAATGTGAAGGAAAAGAGTTTATAAAAAGCCGGCGCTATATGGCATGGCAGCTCTGTCTGCGGTTTAGTTTGGTTACATCAGCGCAAATTAGGCCTAGGCTAGTCGGCCGATAACCGAGAGTACGCTGCCGAATAACTTATCGGTCGCGTGGTACAGTTCCTTGTCCGGTGTCTCTGCGTCTTATCACCCCGACCAATCGCAGACTAGCCCCGCCCCTAAACATAGTTTCCCCACCTCCCTAACCCCACTTACCCCGAACGCGCACATGCACGCTGTCCCACCGAATTTTACACGTTTTTTCTCTACATTCCGCTATTAGATAAAAAGCAACCATAGCAGTCGTTAGCACAATAATGCAGCCGGTTACCGCGTGAAGCCATGCTGCACGTAGCGACAACGGCGCAAATAGCAACGCAAGTGGTCCGAATCCTTACGTTACTACTTCTTTCATTAACATCTGTTGTTGCAACCAAACGAAGAAACTATAAATATTATTATAATATATCCTCATCAGGTCTAAGTTACGTCTAACAACATTAACAAAATCGTTTTATTTGGATCTATAACAATTTTTGGGTTCAAAGTTAGATTTTAAATGTAACAATTTAAACCTTTTAAACGTCTAGTAATATGAGCTCTAATTATCGAACCAACAACAATAATATGTTTTCAAAGCTTTTTCTATTAAATTGAATGTATATTAAACGAAATTAAACTTTAGGGAAAATAGCTCAGTAGTTTATTAATTTTTACGTTACAAGCACACATTTTAAATTCATCCCAATTTCCACCCAATTCAAGAACCGATACGAATTGTCTCCAATTAAAATTATCAGTAAAATATTATATAATAATTCTTGTTTTAGAGTCTTTATAAAAAGACATTTTAAAAAAAATGTATTAAAAGAAATCCTTTTTCTTCGCTGTTTTACAAAGTTTTTGGATAGTCATAAGTTTCACAGCTTTCCTAGGTGAAACAAATAAGTGAAAATTAATCATTCCTAATAGCATATAGTCCTCTAGAGGCTTCATAAAAATTATTTAAAAAATGGACGAAAAATTCATAAATTAATTCATGAAATACGTAAAGATTGTTTTGAAAAATATGTTTTGGAATGAGACCTTTAAATATCTCGGCGAGGATAGAGATTCGTCATATTATGTATACATAATGTAAAGAATCTCTAAGAATTAATTTTTAAGAAGGATCAACAATTAAAGGATTCGGTTCCTGTTATTTATATAAGAAAATCAATATTTTATAGTAATTAATTCTTAAATAAATAAATGAATAAGTTCTCGGCACTACGTTGCACCTATTATTATGTATGTATATATATATATATATATATATATATATATATATATATATATATATATATATATATATATATATATATATATATATATATATATATATATATATATATATATATATATATATATATATATATATATATATATATATATATATATATATATATATATATATATATATATATATATATATATATATATATATATATATATATATATATATATATATATATATATATATATATATATATATATATATATATATATATATATATATATATATATATATATATATATATATATATATATATATATATATATATATATATATATATACCTTTTTCATATTATGTAAAAGTTAAATTAATAACGGAGAAATGTGGTTTGGTCATTGATTGAGCATAATATGAACGATAGTCAGAAATTTTGTTAAATTTTTAGGTTAGTTCTCTCAACATAATCTGCGCGGCATAATAGCTTCAGAAAATATATATTTAAAAAAATAGTCTTACTGTGTAATAATAAAAATTATTCCACAATAGACAGTTATCGATATTAGACGATTATCTGTTACAGGAGATTATAGATTGGCAACTTCTTTATAAGCATAATTTTAATTTATTCTTATAAGCCTTTATTTACCTTGCAATGTTTGTCAGTATGTTTGTTAGTTTGTTTAGGTGGAAGATTGCAAGCTGAATTAGAACCACATTCTCTTATGAAATTTTTCAAGTTGATACAGTTCAGATAATAATGCATTTTTTGATGAGTTTGACCTGATTCTACACCCAGCATTGGCTCCCGAAGAGGCTACTCTTCCATGGTCAACAGCACAGACACACAATTATGTATAGGCGTTCAATTATGATAGCCCGTTCCAAATTTGAGAGGACTACTTAACAGTCGATAGCACGGAAACGGAATTTTGTATACGCATTCAATTATGACAGCCCGTTTTAAGTTTTACTGCGACAGGGCTGCTGCACTCAAGGTTGGCTTCCAACGAGGGGACTCCTCAACGGTCAACAGCACAAACGCGAAATTATGTATAGCATTCAATGTCTAACATCTGTATTCACGGTTAGCTCGGGACAGAGCATTTTGATAATAGATTGTTTTTAAAAATGTGTTTTTACTTTTAAATATTTTAGTGGTTTGACGGTGTTTTAAGTAAAAAAAACGGTTTTACGATAGAAAAAAAACAAAATCAAAAGTGTTTTGCAATCACTTAAATTTATATATCCTAAAATATATCTATATATCCGTTTGATTGGATTGAAGTAAGGAAAAAAAGACTTCCGCGGTGGGCCCTACGGCGGCCCACCGCGGCAATCGTCTATCATGGCTTGTGTACAGTAGTAGCGGGTTATGACTATTGCGCGGCACACGTCTGGGAGGGCGTAGACAAAATCTTTGGCAGCCCTTTCAAGTACGGTCACCCGGAAAGACATGCCCTAGACGGGTGGCCATTGCTGTTTAGGCTATGCTATCGGGCGCACGAATAAAAAAAACTCGCACATCAAATATGTACCTGCTGTAAAAAAAACGAGACGAGATCGTCATATAATATCCATTGAGGTAATTCAATCGCGTCTTTACATTAGCGCCAGCCCGACTTGTATAATACCTTTCATCTAACCGCTAGTTGACTACTTATTCCAAATTAACTCTATTTCTATATGTCTATTACTATTCATATCACGACTAAGTTAATCATTGTACAGCAACTCTTATATTAGGTTCCTTTTCTATATAAACGAAAAGAAATGATATGAAAAAAATAAATAGCATTTTATTTTATCTAAGCAGGTCATTGATATTTACATACATTGATATGTACATATCAATGTATGCAGTTATTATTATTATTATATTACACCACATTTAGACATTATAAGATTATTTTACAACGTAGATATATTATGCCAACTTACACATTTGTATACTTTGTACGGAACAGAAACGTTTTCTTTTACCCATACCATTCCCATACGTATTTAAGCCAGAATGTTATTTTCACGAGCTTTTATTTACCTTGCAATGTTTGTTAGTTATGTTAGTGGGCTCGATTGCGTTTCTCTTGAACTAAAATCGAAAAATAGTTCGTGTGAACGAGACAGAGCAGTACGTCAGAGCGGAATGTGAAAAGAACGGTTTTCACTTTACCACATTAAAATCAACCGCCGAAAATAAAACAGCTAAATCTAACACCGCAAGAAAATGTGTTCAAACTTATTTGGGCGTCTATACGCTCGACAGGTAGTTTTGGTAAATCGACGATAGTTCATTTCATATTCCGTTCTAACGTATCGCTCTGTCTCTTATCGTTTGAACTAATTTCCTATTTTAGTTCACGAAGAAACGCAATCGAGCCCAGTATGTGTGTTAGTTTGTTTAGATCAAATCTTGCAAGCTGAATTAGAACCAATTCCTCTTATCCTATGAAGTTGAATATTTTGATGTTGGTTCAGTTCCGATGACAATGCATTTTAGTGCGCATGACCTGATTCTACACCCAGGATCGGCTCCCGATGAGGCTACTCTTACATGGACAACAGCACAGACACACAATTCTGTATACGAATTCAATTATGATAGCCGGTTCTAAATTTCACCATGACATGGCTGCTGCACCCAAGGTTGACACCCGACGAGGGGACTCCTCAACGGTAAACAGCATAGAAACGATTTTTTGTATACGCATTCAATGTGTTTTTAGTTTCCCGCGACATGGTTGCTGCAAGGCTACTGCAGGGTTGGATTTCGACGAGGGGACTCCTCAACGGTCAACAGCACAAACACGAAATTTTGTACATAATTCAATTATAAGAGGCCGTTCTAAGTTCCCAGGGTTGGCACGAACAGAGCATTTTAATACAAGATTGTTTTAAAAAATGTGTTTACTATTAACTTATTCTGTCTATTCTTCGGTAACCATCTAATGCTGCCTTGCATTACTACATAATGCTGAGTATAATCTATATTTAAACCCCTCATTACGATTTCAAATTATTACAATGGAGCTTCCGTTTTTTCCTGTATATGTTCACATTCGATCCATGTCTTCAACATTTGGCACCTCCTGCTTACAAGAAATGCAGAGCGTACGTCTATAAGTCCTCATTTAGAAATGCTTCAGTTTCTAACGCAGGCGCTGATGAGGGTAGAACATTCTATCACACGACATAGGAAAGGAAAGTGTATGGGAAAAACGTAGCCCCTCGTCATTCGTATTCATAAATGCAGTGATACAATTCAATATGATGCTCCAGTAGATGGCGATTCCTACTTTTGGTTACGTTACAATATATATATATATATATATATATATATATATATATATATATATATATATATATATATATATATATATATATATATATATATATATATATATATATATATATATATATATATATATATATATATATATATATATATATATATATATATATATATATATATATATATATATATATATATATATATATATATATATATATATATATATATATATATATATATATATATATATATATATATATATATATATATATATATATATATATATATATATATATATATATATATATATATATATATATATATATATATATATATATATATATATTATTTTTTCAAATTGAAATTATGTTTATCACTAAATAAATGAAATGATAAAATAATGAAAGGGCACTTATCTGGTCTGTGGTGACCAGGAGTGACTCCACGCCTTCTTCTTCTCCTCCCTCAGTGTTTGCTGGTGCTTCCTGCTGTGGCACTAGAATCCGATTAAAATGGCCTCACACAGCGGCAACACAACAATGCGAGACGAGAATGAATGCTGGAAAATAATAGGCGATTAGTGTTTCTTAAATATTAATGATTGTTATAAAATGTATATCAATATTTCGGCTCAGCCGTCGTCAAGATATGTGACATTTCTGAAATCGAACAATTCGTTGAAAATTTAAATTCAAGGAATCGAACAAAAAGAAATGGATTAATAATATTTTACACGATTTAGTTAAGGTACCATAACCAACCGTGCAAAACGTTATTTTAAAATGAATGATTATAAATTAAAAGAAAAAGCATTTGATGATTATGATAATATGATAAACCTTATTAATTTTGTCTATTGAGACCCGAACCTTTGCAAGCGCCTAAAATATAAATATAAGCCAATTCCCAAGATTTGACGTCCCTTTCTTTTGCATTATCCAAAGGCATTTTATTATTTTAACTTTAAAACATTGATCAAAAGATAAATTATGCGCCCTAGGGCATGCAAAGATATTGGGAGTTGGCTTTCATTTCCTACACTAGCCCTATGATTATTTAGTCTAATATTAAGTGGTGTTGTTGTTTCACCGATATAAAAGGCATCACAAGTCCTGCACAGAAGTTGATATACTATATTTTTTGAAATACAACTGCAATGAAAGGGAACCCTGTAACTATTAGTAGTATTTGGACTGGTAAAAAAAGGACTTAGATCTAACAGAGGACAAGTTTTACAACGTGGACGACCACAAGGTTGAAGCCCAAAAGTATTATTACCAATAGAGAAATTTTGATTATTTTTTGTTTTGTTTAATATTGATCTAATATTAGGTGGTCTGCGGAAAGATAAAATTGGCGGTGAATCTAAGAGATCCTTAGTGGATGCATCATTAGAAATGATGGGGAATAAATCAGATAATATATCTCGCAGTTTCTCAGCGAGATATATTATATAAATATATATATATATATATATATATATATATATATATATATATATATATATATATATATTATATATATATATATATATATATATATATATATATATATATATATATATATATATATATATATATATATATATATATATATATATATATATATATATATATATATATATATATATATATATATATATATATATATATATATATATATATATATATATATATATATATATATATATATATATATATATATATAAGGTTTTGTAAATAATCCGTTCATAGGATGATGATTCGCAGTAAAATAAAATTAGTAAAAGCTACTTGAACAGCAGCGAAGGAAATCCCAGCTTGGATTGGGAAACGCTTATGTTTGAATGAGATATACTTACGGATGTGCACAACTTTCGATTGTGCATGTTAGTTTATGGGTCCCTTTACCGTCGACGAACGATCATTCATCATCCATATATCTCAAAAATCGAGCTTTTCCTTTCGCAACACAAAATGCCTCCAATTGAGGCGAATTAAAGTGAAAAAACTAAAATAAAACACTTTGATCACATCGGCAAAGGCCGTTTCATAAATGGAGGATGACGTTTCGAAATAATTCAAAATTTCGGACGTTTCCAACATTTAAAATATGACATTATTAGGCTGCGTTAGTTATCAACGAGCCATTAAATCGAAATAAAAATATAAAACCTCCAATGCACAATGAAATGAAAGAAGATACTTCGATCTTAATTTCTGGCAGAGAAGAATATATATATATATATATATATATATATATATATATATATATATATATATATATATATATATATATATATATATATATATATATATATATATATATATATATATATATATATATATATATATATATATATATATATATATATATATATATATATATATATATATATATACAATTTTATCTTATGTTTTGAACTCTTGTAAATATCATATAGCCTTATGTATAAACTTCTCGACCAGAAATTACGATTTATATCTTATTTCATGGGAACGAGCAAATGAAGTATTTTATTTTTATTTTCATTTAATAGCTGGCAGATAGCGAGCCCAGCAATCGTATATCGTCCCTTTAAAGAGTGGATATATTCGAATTTCAAATCGAATTTTCGAAATGTCATTCCGCATTTAACAGACGATTGATTGTGATTTTTTTCATTGTTTTTGCTTAATTTTGTCTTTAATAAAGACATTTTATTTTGGTTTGCAAAAGGATACGCTTTGTTTTTGAGATGTGGATGAAGGGTGATCGTCCGCTAGCGATAAAGGGATCCCATTAAACCTACAGTGTACCGTCGAAAGTGGTACTCATCCAAGAATACATCTCGTTTAAACAATAAGCATTTCCCAGTCCAGTCCGGGAAAACCTTCCAGCTATGTAAGTGGCTTTTATTATTTTTATTTTTTCATCAAAGTGTCATCCTTTAAACGAATTCTTTAAAAAAAGATTTTACAAAAAACCAATTATATATATATATATATATATATATATATATATATATATATATATATATATATATATATATATATATATATATATATATATATATATATATATATATATATATATATATATATATATATATATATATATATATATATATATATATATATATATATATATATATATATTTATATATATATATATATATATATATATATATATATATTTAATGCAATGTTGTTAAAATATTTATTTATTTATTTTATTTAAAAAATATTTTCTATGAAATATGGCAAAACCTTAACCTTTTGCTTATTTGTTTCTGTCACCCAACTGGGACTAGCCCGTTCTATGGCGGACAGGACTCTAATATTACAATCAAGTTCGCTTGATTTCTTGATTGTTTACAAAATTTACAAATTTTAGTAAAAAGCTAATAACACTAAATTGCCCTAAAATGTGGTCTTCAAAATAAAAAATAAATAAAATATTATAATTAATTTTAAAAAATATTAAATTATAATATAATACGTAAAATGCAATTCCATTATATAATCGACAATAAATATAATATAAAACTCGATTAAATAATATAAATTAAGTTATATGTGAGAAAAAAAAGAAACAGTCATTAAAATATTTAATATATGTTAAGTAATATAAGATGTAATATAAAAATACCTAGTCAAAAAAGTACAATTTATTTTCAAAATAATATATAACAACGAAGTCAAATAATTTTTGGTAGTTAGTTCAAGGTTAAAATATACTCAACATACATGTTTAAAAATATGTAAATAATTTGTGCACCTAAGTTTTTTAAAACTATTATTTCTAACATTTGATGTATGGTTAGTCTGTCATGATTCGATAACCATTTCTTTAATTTATTTTTGAATTCCCTAAATGTCAAATTCATTTTTATTTCCATATTGATCAGATTGTAAAATCTCGGCGCAATGAAAGAGTAATAGGATTATTAAGCTATTTTCTAAAACTTGTCTCGTTGGCCGCCGGTTCTGAATTATTCCTAAATTTGAGTTATTGTCCAAAAATAGCCTTAAGAGGGAAGTTTTTAGAAAAAATAATAACGGTAATCCCAATAATTAAACATATGGAAATAATAGTGATATGGACGTTGTCATAATGATCAATATTGGAAATTAGTATAAAGATAATGAGATTTAATTAATAGTTACATATAAATAAAAAAAAAACAAAATTATCAACCTTTATAATACCTAATAACTTTCATAAGACTTTGCAAATGTGAAATAATAATTATGCGTCGGTACGGAAGATAAATTTAGCATTTTGAAATTCCCATGAAATTCCTGATGCCATGTTGATAAAAATCACTGTTCGACGGAACGGCTGCTATGTGTTAAGGCTGCAGAAAAGTTTGTTTATCTTGAATAATGTAGCTCGAGAATGTTTGATTCGGATTTTTACTTCTTGATGCAGGTCCACTGCTCATTTGGGTAATATTGATGATTCTACGTTACTAATTACGTTACGTTATTTTGTGATTTTGTTGCAGGTGGCGGTGTTGGTGTCGTTTCATGTCGCATCTGGTCCCGGTGGTGCCGGTGGTGCGTCGTCGTGGTCTCGCGGTGAAGTGACCACTGTAAAGTGAATCGGCAGGATGGTGGACACGCAGCACTTCTGCCTGCGCTGGAACAACTACCAGAGCAGCATCACCTCCGCCTTTGAGAACCTGCGCGACGACGAGGACTTCGTAGACGTGACGCTCGCCTGCGACGGCAAGAGCCTTAAGGCGCACAGGGTCGTCCTCTCCGCCTGCAGCCCTTACTTCAGAGAACTTCTCAAGGTAATCCACCTATTCCAATATTTGCAACGATAACGCTAAGCGTATGCTGAGACGCAAGTGAAGCAGGACGGCATAACACAGATTTTGCAAGGCAGAGCAGTTGAGGCAGACACAGGCCATGAGCGTATGCTGCGACGCAGCTAAATGACACAGATACATTCATGCTCGGTCTAGCTCAGTGATTCCCAAAGTGGTCCAGGTAGACCCATTGGGGGTCCACGGGAGACTCAACGGGGGTTTACGTTGGCGTGAAAAATATGGTAGAAATGTATGGGAATATAGTAGAAATGTAGCAGCAGGGGTCCACCGAAACCAGTAAAATTTTGAAAGTGGTCTACGAGAAAACAACGTTTGGGAACCTCTGGTCCAGCTAGTACAATGAATAGACAGTTTTCGAATTGACGAGTAAAATGAAGTAGCCAGAGTCTGATTATGAAATTAATGAGTTGTTGTTACTTTAAAGTGCGTCAAATCGTAGAAAAACTATTTGGAAAGTGATTATCAGAAAAAAACGCTCTACTAATGAAGAATTTATACTCTCGACGGAGTTATCTGACAAACTATTCAAGAACTACTTTCGGTTAGACAAAACTCAATTTAATTATGATTACAATATCCTTGTGATGAAATTCACAAGGATAGATGCAAATCGCCAACAATAACTCTTTAACGGTCTTTTTTGAATAAGCTGGATGACTTGTATCGTACAGCAAGGCTCACAACGAACTATTTCAATTAAATGTTCCGTCATTTTTGCAGCGAAATTATGAAATCTAGCTTAAAATACATTTCGCTCTGCATATGTCGCGCAGAAATCTGTGCCGGCACTACAACGAGGCGCAAAACAGGGTAGACACATGTCTGCGCCGCAGCGTACGCACATCTCAGTAAGTTCATACAGTAAAACATCTGCTCTGGCCTGCGCTTCCTGGACCTGCGTCGCCTGCGTCTCAGCATACGCTTAGCCTTAGTGTTGAGGCGCTTTTGGTGCCTATTCAGATTACTGCTAATAAGGCATTGGTACCTTGTTGTTAAATTGTTAAGGGCTTGTTCAGATGGCACGATTTAACTCGCGTGATTGGGAGACAAAGAGAAATTAAGAGTCCGCTAAAGGTGTACTTCTTCATACAAAACGCTAATACAAATTACTCTCGAACGAAAAATTGCAGGGTTATGACACTTAGCATAGCATTAGATCACGGCATCGCACAGATAAACTCTTGAAATCGTAATAACATCTATATATATATAAAAAAAAAACAAAAAATCTATCAGCCCCTGAACGCTGCATGAATTTTATACGCATGATAATGCAAATCGAGCTTTAAAATTTAGTGCAGTGTATTTTTTAAGCTATTGCATAGCTTTTATCGCGGGCCTAGGCCAGCGCGGCGACCGAATGAAGAAATTTCTTAACGAAAATTAATGATTTTAAACTAATAATTACGTCTAAACGATTACTGCTTACGATTCCAAAAAAATATATGTTAAACAAGAACATTTTCCTAATATTCTTAGCTTTGAATATTTTAGATTTTGTTTATATTATATAGCGTAATTAATTTGTGAAATTAAGTCTAACCGAACACAAAAACGACTACTACGCAAATACTATCTGGCGTATTATTATGAAACCTACACCAGTTTATAGATAATTTAATTATCTATCTTTTTATCTACGATTTTTTTCGAATATTCCGTTTTTTTTGCTTTATCGAATAAAAAATTCGTGCGCGGCGCTCTATCGGAAGACGTTTAAATTATTCCGAATCATTTGCTTTCGCAGCCGCAAGTGATTCGGAATAATTTCAACGTTTTCCGATAGAGCGCAGTTATCTGATATCAGAAAAAATAAAATAAATAAAATAAATAAATAATTATAATTGCATAAGGTGTTAAAAATGGTATGCAATAGCTTTACCGCGGCAGTCCCCGAGTGCCACACGTATTTTTTTATATAACCTAATTATAATTACGAACGAACGGTGTTAAGTTTGGCCTTGTTGACTCTCGCACTAGTCGAACAATTTGTGGGACTCTTATGTCCTCTACATGTGGTAGGTCATTGTGATCATGTGGTACTTTCAACCTTTCCGAATAATTTTCTAACAATATTAGTACCTACTGGTGCTAAATTAATATCGCGAAAATGTCAGACGACGCGCCAGTAATGATAAAAATTGTGCTTCTAATAATAGATGTCCAACGCTTTTGCTTTTTAGCACCACGATTTAGTTACCATGAACAACTCCACTGTGCATCGGGAAATACAAGTTTTATGAAGGAAAGCGCTTAGAATGTGTATGGTGGGGATAGTCCTTTATGTATTGGCTGTGAGCGATCTTTGTTTTTCTCTCAGTTCTCGATCTACCTCACACTTCACAGTCAATTCGCAATGAACAGTCGCTGAATAGGCTTATAAACTAAGTATCCTATTAAAATTACGTTACTTTTTACATACGCTATTTTAATGCATTCAAAAAGCACCACTTGCACGATCGTTTGTAGGAGGATTCCGGCATGGAAGGCGGATATTCCAAATGTCGAGATTTTCGTGTTTTAATAGAATTTAAATAAATCAATAACTCGTAATTTTAACTATTATTTTCTTCGAAAAATGTTAAAAAATATTAACTTTCGCATCGGCACGGTTTGGCCCAAAATTACCCCCCTCCAATTATGAAACTAAATTTTCATTATTAATAACCCCATTTTCCCAATTAACTACTGCATTATATGCCCATAAAACCCAACCTCTTTAACTCTAAATCATAATATTCGCATTTCCTAACGGCGACTAATTTTTGCTTGCACGTCTCGTACAAATCTTCTGAGATTAGGTATTTCAGAATTCGCGACAAATTTATGTTCGATAATGTAAAGTGTGTCGATTTTGTTGCTCATCATTGTCGGTGCTGTGGAAGAACCCGCCATTCCAGGATATTATTGTTTTGTCACCATAGGATGAGCCGCGGCTTTAGGACGTAAAACAATCTACTGATCCAGATCCGACAGTGTGTCGAAAGAAAACCACTCACCCTGTTTATTTTATAGGATGTGTTTTGTTTGTCGGTTGCAGTCAACACCATGCAAACATCCCGTGATCGTGCTGCAGGACGTGGCCTTCACGGACCTCCACGCGCTCGTGGAATTTATCTACCACGGCGAGGTCAACGTGCATCAGCGCTCGCTCTCCTCCTTCCTCAAGACGGCCGAGGTGCTGCGGGTCTCAGGGCTCACGCAGCACGATGACGCGCACGGGGTAAGCATCGCAATACTACTTCTTCTTCTTCTAAGATACAATCAGGTTCTAAGATACCAGCCGTCTGAGGAAGGCAATCCCCCTCCCTCAACTCCTACCTACTAGAGCTCCCGTACGATCTTACTCCGAATGTATTTAAAAAAACCATAAACGTATAGTATTCACAATATTAACTGACTAACTATAGATAAAGACCAGCGCCCTACAAACCCGCAAATATGGCGAAGTTAGACTGTTCTAAACTCTAATTTACCCTTATTTAAATAAATAAATAAAATTAAAACATATCTCGTGCTATACTTGAATTATGAATCCTGTCAAAAACTACAGTATACTATTATTATTTTATTAACCGTAAAGAAAATGTTGATACATATAATCGAGTAATGAATTTTCAACAAAATTCCTTTGTAATTCAACAAAATTACGATGGGAACATCGTTATTCTGTTTAAAACCGTAATAACGACATGGTAATAATGTAAGAACAAATCCAGTATTTTTCTCAGTGTATATATTCATTTTGAGCCCCCTGAGACGATTAGGACAATTTCCAGATTGAAGTCTGTCTAATTGTCTCCATCTGTCTGTCTGTGATTATGTATTCCTCCACGATAGCGCCCAAGCGCTTAATCCGATTAAGCTAAATTTACATGCAGGCGTTGGCAAGAGATGAAAAGTTTGTGATTGAAACCGCTTTACCAAGGGGCGCACCAGTCATATTTCAATCTCGAATTATAGGGCTAAAATTTGGTACACAGATGAATTATTAGGCCGAAATCACATTGTGAAATTTTGTTTGAAATACAAGCTACCCTAATAAGGTTTAAATTCCACCAAACATTTTAATCACATATTATCTGTCGGCGCTTAGCGTCGTCTGTTGGTGCTTGACCCAACCCCACCCAACAGAAACCAAAAACGCCGAAAGATTAGCCGAAAACGGAACCCAACCGGGTTCGTCAGCCAGCCGAAAAGGGGAGTCATTGATTTCGTTTATGAAATTATTATTTAGATGAAAATCAATCCCATGGCTACTTGCCGGGAAATTTTCGGTGGTGACACAATCTTTTTTTTTTCGTACCTTGAACGATGCCTTTTTCTGTAAAGACTTCGGGTCGGATACGTAATTATTTGCCTACCTTCATTATGCTGGGCAATATCACAAAAATAAAAACGAAGTTCGTAGGAATGCGCACGGCAGCCGTCGGAATGGCAAAATGGCGGTATCGCATTATGTTTGATATGATCTGCGGTTAAAATTATTAGGTAATATATATAAAAAATAATTTGTTATTTTTACTGACACAACCGTGGCACTCCAATAAGACTCAGGAAGTGAGCTCGCCTTATCACAGGAGTGCCTAGCAAGGCGGGCTCGGTTTCACTTTACTTGGCACATTAGGAATAATTTTATGCACTTTAACATATAATTTATGCACAATTTGGCCTGGGCACAAACAGATGTATGCCTAAATTTAGAAGCATATAGCGGTATTTTCTGGATTGTACATTGTATATTTTCTTTTGTGCTATTGCGTTTGAATGTTTATGTAACGAATAAATAAATAAATAGAATTAATTCCCGGTGCTTATTTGACAGTATTTATAACCCGCTATTTGATAATCCGGCACTGTTAAATAGTGTGGTAAAACAAAGTAGATTTACCACAGATTTTAAGGAGTAATTACCATTTATTTTATTTGCAGTATAAAATTACGTGCGCATTTCATGGTAAAAGAAAAGAATCGACCCTATTACAGGCATTATCCTAGTTGGGAAGTTTTGAGACATACTTTTTATACTTATACTTAAATAAAACATTAATAATAGAAAAAGAAAAAAAGTTTAAAAAAATAATGATATTGCAGGTTCAAAGTCTGGCAGCGCGCGCGGCCGCGGCTGCCAGCCCTGCGACGCCGCCCAGCCCGCAGATGCGCGCGCGCCTGACGCCGCACACGCCGCTCACGCCGCACGCGCCGTTGACGCCGCTGCCGATGCCGCTGGCGCCGCTGCCGCCGCTGCCGCTGCCGCCACTCGCGCCCGCCTACGCCGACAAGCTCGAGGAGGCGCTCAGCCGGCGACGCACGCGCTCGCCGCGCTCGCCGGACGGCAAAAAGCCTCGCCACGATAACAACAACACCGAGAGACACTCGCACATGCCGCCCCAGGTATGTCGCCAATGGGCACCGGCTTCATACGCTCACCGTAGTTGTTGCTTCTTTTTACACGACTGACCAACAAAAAACAGTGTAATGTGTTCAGGGTTCATCTATGTATGTTTTTCGTTTCTTTATTCCACCATAATTTCTAACCGCTTAAACCGATTTAGAAGTGGGCGGTATTGTTAGAATCATTATGTCATCCCGAGTATCAAAGGGTACCTTAACTCTCCAAATAACTAGTAATTAGTTGTCTATATAAATATCCAAATGCCTATAAATGAACATAAATAAATCGTGTTTAGTTTCAAAGGAAAGGTCTGATTGAGTACATTTCGGAAATA
The DNA here is from genome assembly GCA_944548615.1 of Micropterix aruncella. NCBI lineage: Eukaryota > Metazoa > Arthropoda > Insecta > Lepidoptera > Micropterigidae > Micropterix > Micropterix aruncella. The sequence continues at coordinate 15,722,184 of OX155958.1, forward strand.
TACATAGATCTATGTGGATAAATACCTACATAATCTACAAATATTTCATAAATGAACAGTAATAAAAATAGCTATAATTACGATATATTTACCTAATATATTATATTAATTATAATATATATTTTAAATATATAGTATTAAGTATTTTTCAACGATATATTTTATTTAACTACCCGATGAAAGTAACAAATGGAGTTGTCAACTACAACGGGCGAACCCGTCACCTCAGGAAGTTATCTACAGAATATTATTTTACAAAAAAATGGTTTTAAAATTTTCCACAGGCTTTCGATTTAGGACTTTATTACCGATATATATATATATATACATATAGGTACGTATATATATATATATATATATATATATATATATATATATATATATATATATATATATATATATATATATATATATATATATATATATATATATATATATATATATATATATATATATATATATATATATATATATATATATATATATATATATATATATATATATATATATATATATATATATATATATATATATATATATATATATATATATTAAACTTCCAGATATTAGGTATTTTTTCCTCGGTAACAAATTCCTAAATCCGAAAATATTTGTAAATCAACTGGTTAATACAAAACAAAACATTCTTTTTCAATATACTATATTATATGAGCATTCATTTGAAGCTAAAAAAAATAATTTTATTAAATAAACTTTTATTGTCCTTTTTATTACGTAATGCTTTACACAACTTTATCACCCTTTCACAATCTGATCTAGTTTTGCCAGAAAGCCATTTTGTTACATCTTGGCATTCGATAGCCGCCGGTTAAGGATCAGCTGATAGCGTTCAGACATAACTGACCAACTTGACTAGCTTCATGCCTGAACATCGCAATCAACTAAGTCTAGCACCGCCATTGACTACTTTCAACTGTCATTTTATCTCCTGGATTTTTTATAGAATATACTATTTTACTTAGTGTGACCATATTGTTGGGGATCGTTCCTGTAATAACAAATATATCGAGACTGTTGTCCCTTCACCTGGTTATGTAACCAAAGTAAGTTATTATAGTCTGCCTAAAGTGCACGGTGTTTATTCGCAGTATGTATATTACTGATAAGGTGGCTATTAGTTCGCAAAGTATAAGAATTCAGGTATAATGGCGGATAGCTATCAAGCGTATTTCTAAGTCGTAAGATTATTTTTTAATAATTCTGATGTAGTTCTGATTATTGCCATTGTCGGTTCCCTTTTAATGTAAGTGTGTGGGATTAATGGTAATAAAGGTGAGTGGGATTAACCCGTCAGACGCCAACAGTGCCTATATTTTGCGTAGTTTAACAGATCCGCTCGTAACCGTTTCGTCCCCCCCTCCCCCCCTCCATATATATTATATAAATATTATATACATGACTAACAAGATTAATTACTAGGTAACAAAAGGGAATTCATGAAAAAACGATATTGTTAATATTTATTTACAAAATCAACCAAAATGTTGCAATGCAGTTTTTCGAATGCGAAAGCTGGCTTTCGACCGGTTAATGGTATAACACACCAGAAGCATATTTCAACTGAACTCTAAGCGCCTGCAATGACGAATTCTAGGATACTGACATATTTCATTTATCTTCTCATATATTTTACAAAGATAGAACTATATGTGCTTAACCGCTCTTGCACGCGCACATACACACACACACACACACACATGCACTCACACAAACACATAATTACACTCCCACGCGCGTGCACCCACACACACACCCTAATTGATAAATTTTAATAGTTCGAATTTCTGTCATAGTATTTTCAGGTATTGTTATTTGTCTTCTTATGTAATTGTTAGAAAGCTTAGTATTTCCCAAAGCCAAACATCCTTTATTACGCTAAATAGCAATGTCTTCTTTTGTTAGGTAATCAATATTAAATATTATACCGGTTTGAAATGTACATAGACTAGTACTCTTTTTACAGCATAAGCTGTCAAAAATGTATCATAATAATTAGACATACACAAAAAACTGCAACAAACCTTGCGAGGAAAACCTTACCTTTTTAGAAAAATAATTCCCTGCATTGGATACAATGTTTTTTGAAAAACACTTGAAAAAACAAAATAACAAAATACTTACATTTGTAACTGCGCCACCCAAATTATTGTCTAGATAAAAATAAAAAAACAAAAATCAGGCAATAAATATCTCGAAACCCTGAGAGTTTACGAGTAATTAATTTCATATGAAATCGAGCACTTTTACGGTCGTTTGACATTATAAATATGATATAAACAAATCTACCATTTAACAACATCGCCGAAACAATTTGCATGCGGTAAATTCACTTATATCATATTTATAAGAAAATTCATATTCTGATCAGACTTGACATGATCTACCCCTGGTTTCAATTTTGACAATTAGTTCCAAGGCAGCCTGTAGTATTTTATCCGAATTGTGCCTTATATGCTTTGTTCCGCTCGTTTCTGGTGCGCGTTATCTTTTAACTAAACCTTTCAAATGGTGTCGTTAGAGGCCAACAACTAACAGTAACAAAAAAACGGTGACTTGTAGGAGCGGAACTTTTGCCCCTTCGGTCCCCACCTAAGTGCGTTTTTTGACCTCTTTAAGAAACTCTTATGACATGGCGCGAATAAAAGATGAACAAACGCCGAAGAGCATTAAAAGAAAGAGAGCTTGATGGTATACATTTTAGGTTTTTTTTTTAACAAAACATTAAATATGGAATCAATAAATTATTAATGTACGCACTCTTATTCTTATATAATAGGTGTACTTTTATAATACTTAAACTTTGCACTTGTACTTGTACTTGTACCTATACTTTTACTTATACTTATACGTATACTCATACTCATACTCATACTCATACTAATACTCATACTCATACTAATACTCATACTTATACTCATACTCATACTCTTAGTTATACTTATACTTATACTTGCACTTGCACTTATACTTGCACTTGCACATGCACTTGCACTTGCACTTGCACTTTCACTTTCACTTGCACTTGCACTTGCACTTGTACTTGCACTTGCAATTGCACTTGCACTTGCATTTGCACTTGAATTGCACTTGCACTTGCACTTGTAATTGTACTTGTACTTGTACCTATACTTATACTTATAGGCATACTCATACTCATACTCATACTCTTACTAATACTCATACTCATACTCTTGCTTATACTTACACTTATACTTATACTTATACTAATACTTATACTTATACTTGTACTTATACTTATACTTATACTTGCACTTGCACTTGAACTTGTACTTGTACTTGTACTTGTACTTGTACTTGCAGTTGCAACCAGATTACTCCGGTCTCCTGACTGCGTACAGGTTGGAGGTCGCTTGCGCAGTCCTATCCCTTATGTTGCGGTGATTCGGGGTCTACCGAATCTATCGCGGACTGCAGCGTCCTTTGTCCGACTGATCACCCGGTATCGGGTAGCCGATACCGGGTGACCTTTCCCATCTTTGTCCTACCCGGGCTCACACGCAGGAGCGTGGATGTTGTCGGATAGGTGTTGACCCGTGAGTTTAGCCGGCCCTAACACATGGGTCTTAGTGGCCTTACTGTAACAGGGCCCATTAGCTCCCATACATTCATATCTATTACACGTACACTACCTATATATACCTACACTTCATAGCAAGATTGGTTGTAAGAGATTATCGTAAGATTATAAGCCCGTCCATTCTTAAATTTCGCAATAAAGTTGTATAAAATAATATAACGTATTACATCTTGCCCCGTACCCAATTTTACCCCGTCCAACCCTACTTACTGTTTTTTTTTGACGTACAGGCGACAGCGGCAGATTTCTCCACGCGGCGGCACACGCCGCTGCCGCTTCCGGCGCATCTCACGGCGCCGCTCTCCGGCGACAACAACGGCAACGGCGTGTGCGGGTCGAGCGGCTCGCCGAGCCCCGACCGCGAGCGCGGCGAAGTGAAGCGCGAACCGCTCGAGCTGCTGTGCGACGGCGAGATGGGCCGTTCGCCGCCGCCCTCGCCGCGGCCGCTGCCCTCGCCGCACCCGCTCGCGCACCTCGCGCACCACCCGCACCACCACCTCAACGCCGCGCACCATCACCGCACGCACGTCAGTATCGCCCCTTCCATCACTTAACACTCATCGCCCTAATCGCGTGCGTCCGCGCCAAGCCATGGCGCGAATCGCCACTATAGTGTATTCTAAATGAATTGAGAATGTTTGGAAGTTTTAACGGTAGTGACCGTTCTATATCCCGTGAGGTGAGCGTAGATAGAGACAATACAAATCTACCGTCTAGCTAAGCCAATATGCCCGACAGAGGCTAATGCCCTACGGCGAGGCACCGGGTAAGGTACCCAGCGGACAGCCTCGCCCACTGTCTACCAGTTTAGAAGGATACCAGTCTGGAATTAACCATCAAGATATCTCCAACCTCCCGTTCGATCACGGATCCGAAGTCGCTTGTGTTTGTGTTTCGCTTGTGATTCAGTTTGAATCTATCACGGACCGAAGGCATCTTTTGCCCGGCTCTGAATTCTCGTGAATTATGCTACAATATGCTACCTGCTCGTGCAGATAGCATAATGGTCATTTCAAGAGTGGTTGACGACAGGTCAACATCCTCTCCCGCTGCTTAGAAGACAGTATATTTCTATATTCTCCAGACTCCTTCAGCAATTAGTCAGAGTGCACAACCGATTGGCGTCGCCGGACGATGCGCAAACCGTCTAGTAGCGCTGGGAGGCAATCCACCAGGAGAGACTGATCCACCAGCCGTTAGGCCTGAGACGGGAGTCTTACCCGGGGTATCCTTCCACACGAGGAGGCTTCTGAATAGGAGTTGAATCGTAAGTTGGACCGATCCGAAAACACAATGGATCGTGTGGCTTAAGCTGCACGAAACCGTTCGCTACTTGGATGTTTGACAACAATCCTATTTACTTTTTTTCTACCTGACAAACAAACATGTCTCTTACATTTTTGTCGGCCGGCGATGGTATATAATAATTACGAGTCGCGGTCCATAAGTAGGTTGTGTGTCACTTAAATTTGAATCACATGAATATACATTGATTTGATGTGAAAATCATTTTAATATGAGTGTTTTTTTTTAAGTGAACTGATATTTCGTTTTGCTCAGTAAACTGAAATCAGTGTACACTCGAAGCAGATGGAGTCGATCAGAATATCGTGAAGACATTTGAGTTTTTTACAAAATCCCTCGCGCCGCGTAAATATGAATGTACGATGTAACATGTAGGATTTCTAGAGTCGCGTTCGTTCACACGAGAAAAGTGGCGACAAGGTGCAGATCGAGGCTCCTTTGTTAAGCGTAATGTAGAAGCATAGAAACCGGTGAAAGATGTCCGGTTTGGGCGCGAAGTCGTTATCAAGTGATGAAGTATAGCGGCTATCGCTGAGCCGAGGTGAGGGCGCTGGGTAACGAAAACGATCGGATTTAGGGTCATCACGTAGTTCAGTAGAGCTGTGCGGTGTATATTTGCTGTGAGGTCAATCGGCACAGCGTTTAGGGATATTTCTTGTATTTGTATAAGATTAACCATGTTAACATCGAGCCCTGTACTAACGTAGATGTAGGTTAGCGAGTCAGTACAGAATGGTACAGTGGTACCTGTGTATACAGAACGTGATGCGTTGGTTACAGCACGGCGTTCTGTCGCGGAGCAGCTCAGCTGACGGCGGCGAGGAACGAACTCCGCCGCCGCCGCCGCCCTTCCTCAGCCCGCAGGAGACCAAGCTCTTCAACCCCGCCGGGACCTTCAACTTCAGCATGGCGGCGCTCGCAGACCACTCGCCCTTGGCAGGTACGTCCCGCGCCCCACTTCACTGTCTACTATCACTCGCTACCCGCCGCTCGACCCTTTACTGCACTTTTCGTCTCTCAGTGTCTTCAATTCTGCGAGGTGCCCTGTTTCACACATTAATCAACAGAAAAAATTGTACGAGAATCAGTAGTGTTCAAATCCCATATAAAGCCAATACTTAATAGATACAATAGGTACTATCCCATAACACAAACGTTTAATAGACTTACCTAAATAAATAAATAAATAAATAAATAGATGTATCACAGTGCAAGTAAAATCAAACGAATTCATACGCTATTTAATGCCAAAGAAAATCCGCAATCAGTAGATGATTTGGAAACGATGTATAGTCCTGTCAAAGTAGCACCTTGGAAAAGTTCGGATACTTATGATTTTTGGTAGGAATATAAAGTTTGCGCTCCTAAATGATATATTGAGCGTTCTATCACTCTGCACCAAATCACTCTCACTAGTATTACAAGTTACTCGGCCAGTGGGTAAAATATGTGGGTTCTAAATAAAATATCGTGGATACAAAATGCGAGGACCAGTGGATGACGTCACACATCGCGCGTGGTTTAGACGCACTATTGAGTGACGTCACACAGCAATCAAGTAGAAGCAGTTAAGCGAGTAAACGAAGATTTTCTCCAAATAGCCTAAAGGTCCCGCGATCACGCGGCTTGATGATTAATTTCTAAAACACGTAAGATAAATTGAAAGAGGGCAATTGAATACTACTGCACATACATATGAGTACCTCATCAAAAACAAACACTTGTCTACACAACTGATAGTTATTAATATTTACGAACATATTACCTACTAGTCGAAAATCCCCACAGTTTAGTATATTTTGGAATTCAGGGAATCAATTTAATTAGACCGATGCTACTTTCATATTCTCTTGCATCAATGAAGTAGAAGGACTATGACTTCCTAAGTGAGTATTTTTTGGATATGCTGATATTGTCCAGAACGTTGTAAAGAAGGGTTCTACGTTCTCATGTGCAACGAAACCAAGTTCAATCTATAATGTTTTGGTAGTCGTTTGTTTTTGTATATCGATGTTCTACACCGCAGCATCTTTAGAGGAAGTTTAATTAAGGGTTACAATAGGCCACTATTGTATTCCCTAATTAAATCTCATTTATGGGTTTATAACTTATTAAATCTTCATAAAATCATACCTCTGATCATAGTTGCATCTTTAATAGGTTCCCCAAAATTTATTATTATTGTTTGAATATACCAATGCGTATCACATCAAAGATTAACTTCTTCAGATGTATATTTTCAAGTTGTTCTTATTCAAGGAACGAAATCTTCGAAAATAAAAAAAGACCAAATGTGATATTTTGTTTTTTTTTAATAACATCATTTTAACCTAGCATAGCAGTGGATATCATCAAAGTTTTAAAAAATTATGAATAAAATTTTCGTGTATTTTTATATTTAATGGTACGATTTCTGGCGGCCAGGAAGCTTTGGTGTCGCCAAAGTCGCCAAAATGTATTATCTGAAAACATATCAATTTACAGTTTTTTTTATTTTATAAAATTATCTAATTTAAAAATAGATTTTGGCAAAAACAAAGTATAAATAATGTATTTAAAATTTTTTTTTTTTGCAAACCAGATAAGATGGCCATATTGAGATGTCAACTACAACGGGCGAGCCCGTCACCACAGGACATTTTAACGATTAGTCGTTCTATCGACCTGCAGTGAGCGTAGAAGACTTTGGACATAACAAATCCGACGTCTAGCTACGCCACAACCCGTAAGAGTCCAACGCCTTACCGCGAGTTAGCCAGGAATAAACCCGGCGGGCTCGAGATACTCGCGCCCTTACTTCCAATTGTGACCAGATTTCTCCGGTCTCTCGATTGGTTCCGAGTTCGAGGTCGCTTGCGCGGTCCTCTCCCTTACGAAGCGGTGAAACGGTGTACACCGAATCTATCGCGGACCAAGGCGTCCTTTGCCCGGCTCTGAACCGGGATCGGATGGCCAATGGTCATTTCAAGAGCAGTCGCCGTAAGGTACGCAACCACCCCCGCTCTATAGGAAACAATACAGTTTCCAGACTCCCCCGACTGTTAGTCGGAGTGCACAATCGATTGGCTTGCGCCGCACGGTGCGCAGATCGTCCAGGAGCGCCAGAGGTTTGATTCCCGGGGGAAACTGAGATCGCCCCCCAGAGTCCTACCCAGGTTCGCACCCCGTGCGTGGAGGCCGTCGGATGGGTGTTGACTCGTGAGTGTGACCGACCCTGAACACATGGGTCATCGTGGCCAACTCATCATGGGCCCGTTAGCTCCCTAAAGATGGCCATAACTAGATTTTATATCTGTTATGGGGTGGATTTCAAAGGCTGCTTTGCCTCAACTGCGGTTGTCTCAGAAATTACCACAATTGGCCATTTGTGAGCCAGCCGTAGTTGACGGGATAAACAAACGCGAAGTGTGACCTTATCAACCAGCTCCCGCAGTTTGCATGAACGATATTGTATCTAGGATCCACATATTTCATCTACTGACGGAATACTGTGACTAATTTTAAACGAAAATTTCTGGGGACCGACAGAGTTTCTCACATTTTCACAAAAAAACATATACACAGAAGATACGCATTCTACTATTCTGAAAAAAAAATACCAAACGCATGGAGAGTAGCTTCATAATCAAAAATATTCACTGTTCTGCTGAAAACGACAATATTCACAGTTAAAATGTATAAATTGTAATTTCACAGAGTGAACTAGGTATTCATGCATTGTCCAAAGTAAAGACTTTCTTGTAAAAATAATTCATTGGGGTAAAATATATGGCTATCTTGATAGGTGTTTTTTTGATATTTGGTTTTTACCAATTGTCATTATGTCAAAACGTCATAATGTTTTAGATGGGTTTTCGGCTTATAAAATTAAATAAAAATAAAAAGCAATACACCTGTCGAGAATTGTATATTTTTTGATTGAATTGAATATATTTGCTAAAACTTCTTTAATTTGGCTAAGCTTTTAATTTCCCTTTCATTCCGTAAATCTACCTAATAAAACGACTATTACTGATCATGACACTCTTCATCTATTGGCTTATTTTTTTAGAAGTTTAAAATGCCTATTTTTTGGCTAAACGGAGTTTTAAATGAAAATCAAAGAAACACCATTGGGACCCAGACATCGCCCAATCAAGATATTTCTTCCGTAATGCATAAAGGTTAATTTTTCATACTTCAGCAACTTTTCACGCACCTATGCTATACATCGAAGCTGCAATAAAGGAAAAACATCATGTTTATTCATCGATTCTTAATTAAAGACTAGTAATCTAGACAGAATACCTCCCTCGTAATTATCGAGTCTTGCTCTGATTTCGACGCTCTTGGTTGTATCTAATTACGTATACTATTAGTTTTCGATTTGCCAGGTGTTTATTTATTGTGTGAAACAGGACGTGTCGCGAGTTCGATTTAAAGTCGGTTGTAGTGTGTATCGATTGAAAGAACTAAAAGTGAGGGGATAATGAACAAATGAAGGGCAGTTGATTTGACGGTGTGAGATCGTGTGTTGAGAGAAGCCGTTGCGTTGGTCGCAGGTCTGGGCGGAGGCGCGCTGGCCGACGGACTCGCCGGGACCTCGCAAGGTGGGTGCCAACTTTCTACGTCATTCTCTCTCTCTCTTGAACTCGCACATCAACTCTCTGTTCTTGTATTATTATTGTCGATCACCTGTCTCGCTCGCTCGCCACCTCTAGTCGTCTAACCACGAGGTGAACGGGACGCCTCCAACGGACGTTGCAGGCGCTCCGCTCGCCTCGCCGCGCCGAGTTGTTGCCGAAGACTTGCCGCGCCGCTCCTGCCCCCTCCCCTCCGACCCGCCCGAGACCTCCCGACACCACCCGACCGCTCTCGACTTATCGACCAATCTCTACATCACATTATTATAACGGTGTTGGGTTATTCTATAATTATTGTCTTAATAATAACTTTAATATCAGTGTGTCTGTGGGAATCGCCGCGGGCGCGCCGCGCGCGTCGCTGCGCCCCGGCGGCTCCCACAATCACACCCGTATCTGTAAATATTGCGATTCATTCGATTATGTCTTCCTCTCGTAATGCATGCTTTGCTACTGCTGTTATGTCCCATCCCGCGTCCCAGTAGTGTCGGCGGTTAAAACAAATCGAAGCCTGACTGCCTAAACGCGTCGCTGTGTGTGAACGATCCATGTCATAGTGTACAGTATTTATTACATTATCAGATTACGTAGATGTGTTTGTTCGTGGGTGTGTGTGGTAGGAATTGCGGTGATAGAAGTCGCATTCGAAATTAAACGTATCAGGTGTCTTGCTTTGTGCCATTGCATATAATCCACCCTGAAATCCAGAATCCTGACGATTCGAGCGGTTTTCTTTTATTTTTGTTAAGTTTCGAAATTATGTTTCGTTCGGCCTCATTTTCAAAATTTGACTATTCTAAGTAACGTAGGTTTAAGCATTGTAAATAAGCTTAGAGCGTAAGAGAAGAAGAAGCGGCGGGCGTCGGATGCGGAAGAGGATCGGCGCGGCGGCGGATCTTCGCGGCTCGTCGTTTAATACTAGTGGTGCTGGTTGTACATACGTATTTAAGAGGAGGAGGAGGAGGAGGAGGAGGAGGAGGAGGGGCGAGACCGGTGATCGAGGGTGGGTGTTGCGCGTTTGAGAAGTCTGAGCTGGGCGGTGTTGCAGCGGGCGCGGCGGCCGGCGACGACTACCGCTGCGAGCCGTGCAACAAGTCGCTGTCGTCGCTCACGCGGCTCAAGCGGCACATCCAGAACGTGCACATGCGGCCGAGCCGCGAGCCCGTCTGCAATATATGCCGCCGCGTCTACTCGAGCCTCAACAGCCTGCGCAACCACAAGAGCATCTACCACCGCAAGGCGCCGGCGGCGGCGGTGGCGGCAAACGCGGCCGCCGCGCCCGCCGCGCCGCGCCCCTTCTGCCCGCCCGCGCCGCTCGACTGACCGCGCCCCGGCCGGCGCCGCGCAGCGCGCCCCCCGCCCCCCGCCCGCCCCGCGACGCGCGCTTGACTGGATGGTGTCGGAAACTCCTCTCCCTTTCTCCCCTTCTAAGCCAGTCACCAAAGCGGACCATAACTACCTAAAGTATAAACAAATGTCCGCGAACATTTTACCATTTCACATGATTAAATACGGTCTCAATATATGGTATAGTCTTTCAGTTTTGCGCCTCCGCCGAGATCGGTATTAATGATATTCGTGCAGCAAAGATATCGCAAATCATACATTTTAGAATACCTCATTCATATTTATTGTAACATCTTTGAAATATGATTAAAGCTCAATAAATTTTCTTAGAAATAGCTATAGGTATCTTTTCTATACGGTCTATAATTTCGGAGTAATAACCGCCGATATCCGTGAATTTTATATGACGATTTTGACGCTCGAGAGACATTGACTATTATATAATGACTCTCAGGACAATGACTGTCTTCTTCGACTCGTTCAAAATTATTAACCATGCAGCTGTCAAACGAGCCAAGTCGACATATTGAGCTTAGCATAAATCTGTTTTCACCACTTCATTGTGTTTGTTTCATTTGATATTTTTTTCATGAATTTTCATTTTCATGAATTTCATTTGATATTTTTTATCTATCTTTTACTTGGCTTTCAAAAATTACTTAAAACCAGCATCGTAATTAAATTATTAGTTTGAACTATAAAATAATAAGACTAGCTTTTCATAACATGCTGCTGAGAGCGGACGTCACTATCGAGGAAACTTTGCGATAAAAGATGCGCATTATACATGACGTATATGATTTTTGGTACATTTGATGCACGACTATTAGCAGCGCCGTCCTAAGCGGGGGCAGAAAACCCGAAGAAATCATATGAAATTCTAAAATCTTCACCGAGATTTTCTTACGGCTAAAATTCCTCAGTGACCGGTCTTTCTTTCCCCGACTCGAGACACGCGATCGATTCATTTGTTCGTTGTCCCCGATGTGTGTGCCGCCGGCGCGTATAACCGTGCGTTGATGTCACTTTGAAGGGGGGCACCGGTGCGACGTGTGCGGCAAGCTGCTGTCCACGCGCCTCACGCTCAAGCGGCACACCGAGCAGCAGCACCTGCAGCCGCTGCACTCGGCGCGCTGCACGCTCTGCCACAAGGTGTTCCGCACGCTCAACTCGCTCAACAACCACAAGAGCATCTACCACCGGCGGCAGCGCGGCGCGCCGCCGCCGCCCGCGCCGCCCGCCGACGCCGCGCCGCCCGCGCCGCCGCCGGAAGACGCCAAGCTCGAACGCCTCGAAAACGCCTTCTTCCACTACGACGTCTAATCTCAATCCTTCCCAGACACCGCACCGCCACTCAAGCGACGTCCCCCCATCCCCCACCCCCCTTACATATTACATACATACGTAGCAAATAAGTCTATAAAACGGTGGAAGGCTCAATTCTCGTATCTTTCAGACTCTCTTATAGCTTTAGAAGATTGGCACCAAAAATTTAAGAATGATAGAATTTAAAAGGAAAAAATGACGCCGATTCTCTTTACGTTTACTTCAAATTCTATTTTTGTTAATTCTATTTTATTTATTTCAGATATTTATGTTTCCCCTTTTCGCCTTTGATTCTCATTAATTTTTAAAATGCTTTAAATCGTAAGTTTAGGTTAATGTTGTCACATTCCAGTGTCCGTATTTAAGTTTCTATGTAACCTATTTTAAGGCCCCCTAGTTTTGATTCGCTCTAACAACTCGTTCATCCCTTAAGACTGTACTGTGACCTGTTATTTTCTCGATTGTTTTTCGCTTACATAAATTTATCTTGATATTGTTACTTCTTATTATTGATAAAATGAAATTATGTGTTCTTATAATTTATTTATACCTTCGTTCGAATATTCTAAAAGTTATAATTTTGTTGAATGTGTGAGGATGGAATGCGCGTCTCGATTTTAGATACTCATATGTGGTCTTCCAGGTTTGTTGCATTCGCTAGCTTACCAAATTGGTTAACCTAATTAGAATGAGATGTTACTGCTTTAAAAAAAGAGAATTCATTAGCTCGAAGCATAATTTTTATAGTTGTTTGTTTGAGGACGCGTTTAACTTATTTGATTTTATCTTTATTAGCGGGCGATAATTAACTATTAAGAAATCTATTACTATTAATATTGTTTAAAGGACTGACTATGATATATTTTGTAAAGAAAAAATCAAAATTTAAAGAAATTTACAACTGTGTTTATAGATAGATATATACTTATTCTAATGCGGAAGACTTTCCAGGAATAAAATTATATTATTGTAACGGAAGATTATTGTTTCGAAAGCTATGTAAGATAGTGATTTTTGGGTGAAAAAAGAAAAAGATTGCCAAAATTTGACAGGTTATACTGGACTTTTTAAATAAAATATGATGTGAAATCACAAACCGTTTTATTTTTCCTAGTGCAAGACAATCAGGTTTTGGTTTGTGTTACTTTTTAATTGCCGTACTTTAGTCGTGACTGCGTATATTACCACCTGTAGCGAATTATTGCGACGACACTCTCAGTTCTTTCGCTGCCTTTTTCTTAGCTAAGCATGACCATCAATTTCTTGCGTAGTGGAAGAACTCAAGCTGATATATATTAACATTTTTTTCTTTCTTTTTTTTTTGATTGGCTTTATTTCTTTCACTATTTTGGTAGTCGATCACAGGTTACTCAGTAGGTACACAAATGCCTGACAAGTCATCTTCTTTCTTCGCACCTTTTCTTCTGTTTCTTATTATTTATACTTTTATTTTGATCGTCCCCCCACCGCTCATCCTTTTTTTTTCGTTTTGCCTTGTTGCCAGATCGAATGCTTTCGTTTTCATATTATTATAATGAAATTTCATTTTTTTATTAAAACAAGGAATGAGTAATTAACATAGCATTTATAATCCCAGATCACATCATCTAAAAAAAACACTGAGAAATGTATAATTAATTATGTACGTTTTTCTCTTAGTTAAGGGCGATAACGTCATGGCAATTCGTTTATGCTTTTTTGTGAATTGTGTGCAAACCGCTTTATGTATTATACATTTTTATAATTGCGAAAGAGAGCTCATCGGTATTTATGGCTGCTTTCACATATTACGTAGGTTAGAGGATTCAGAATTTGATAAATGAGATTAGCGTTTTTTGGGCGTATCTGCTACTTTTATTTTTGTTTTTGGCGAAGATATTTTAGATCCCGTCACGATAAAATTGTGTACTTTAGAAATGTCCATAAAACTTCAGACGATATCTAACTATTATAGATATAAAAATAGAATAGATGCATTACTGTTTCAATTGGGTATATAGATTTTGTGGGTTCTATTTTAGTAGATAGAATTTGTAGATTCTACATAAAGTATCATAATCAGGAAATTAGGATACGAGAACCGTCCGGTGTCCTTATGTCTGCGTTTAAAAACACCAATTGTGTGACGTCTCCGCCCGATCCGAGTATTCTGAAAGCTCTAATAACGGTACCTTATGTAGAAATCCCATATTTAACCTACTGACGTTAATACTACATAGAATAACTATTTTACTAATAAAGTAAATTATCTCCACGTTATACCTTGAAAATATAAAAAAATAGTACATGGTTACAACACACTAAACCACTCTGTATTTTCTAGAGGCTGCTCTCGATATATTTTTTTGCAATTTTTGGGTTTATGATACATTTTTTGTGACGGAATCTGCAATCTGCTTTTGTTCATCATATTTAGTAGCAGATACGCTCGTGATTTTGGGTTTGAGTGTGTTCGGTTAGGAGAGGGCGGGCGCGGCAGTTGTTTAACGGTGCGGCCGGAGAATCGTCGCGACGGTTGAGCGTCTAGAGCTAGGCTTGAGCGGTGAGCGGTGAGCGTACGGCCGCGTGAGCAGGAGTGGTATGGTGTGTTCGCAGGCAAGAAACTGTTCTCGTGCCAGCTGTGCGGCAAGGTGCTCTGCTCGAAGGCCTCGCTCAAGAGGCATATCGCAGACAAGCACGCGGAACGCCAGGAGGAGTACCGATGCGCGATCTGCGACCGCGTCTACTGCTCTCGCAACTCGCTCATGACCCACATCTACACCTACCACAAGTCGAGGCCCGGCGAGCTGGACGTCAAGTTCTTCTAGTGGTGCATCGCCGGTTAGTTACCAATAAAAACAGAAGTGATACCACAGCGCAACACCTGTCGTATCCCTTCTATTCCTCCAATAATAACAACATTCCGTTTCAGCTAGAATATTATAGGAATAGGGTCGAAGATAACCACGCGCGTTTTGCTTTTTAACTTATGATTTTCTTTCCAATGAGTTACTTTTTTTTTTTTTAAACCTTCCCAAAAAAACTCTCGAGTCTCCCACGCTTCTGTGTTAGCTCCATGTTTGAATTGTTTTATCTTTCAGTGTTGTATGTTGCTTGACGCATGCTTTTTATACTCATCTGTATAAAAGAAATTATATAAATGGACGATATCATCTATAGTGAGGAAATGTTCGGTGTTTATATTGAGTATTAGTTTTCG
Organism: Micropterix aruncella; assembly: GCA_944548615.1. Classification (NCBI taxonomy): domain Eukaryota; kingdom Metazoa; phylum Arthropoda; class Insecta; order Lepidoptera; family Micropterigidae; genus Micropterix; species Micropterix aruncella. The sequence goes on from OX155958.1 coordinate 15,737,602, forward strand.
TGCAAGTCGTGTATTGATGTGATCAATGTTTATTCGTTATTTTGTGTTTTTTTTTTGTTGGTATTTTTATTAAATTGGTTTTGATGTGTGGATCAGGGTCGGCTTCTAGCGGCGGATCGGGCGGCAGCGGCGGTGCTGCGGCGGCCGCCCCGCTGCGCATGCCGCCGCCGACCGCCGGCGGCATCAACGAGCCGCAAGAGTGCCCGTACTGCCGGCGCACCTTTTCCTGCTACTACTCGCTCAAGCGGCACTTCCAGGACAAGCACGAGCAGTCGGACACGCTGTACGTGTGCGAGTTCTGCCACCGGCGCTACCGCACCAAGAACTCGCTCACGACGCACAAGTCGCTGCAGCACCGCGGCAGCTCCGGCATGCTCAAGCGGCTGCTCAAGACGAGCGCGCTGCACGGCGCGCTGCCGCCGCCCTACGACCTGCCGCCGCCGCCCGCGCTCCAATGACCGCAGACCACCGCCTAACGCACCGCCCTCCCCCCGCCGCCCAACCTACTTCTACCGGCGCTCGCCGCTCGCCTGGGATACTTCTAAGGGTAAACATGTCACACCCACCGCTAATGTCACGACTCAAAGATAAACCACAATTACTCTACTATCCTTGCACTTCAATATGCTGGTGAAAGTCGTAGACGGGCTTCGACTGCTTTCGACTGCCACTCTTGATTGTAAAACTTGCGATAAAAATATAGAATTCAGAAATCCGTTTTCTCAAAACATTAAAACGCTACACAATACTAGAACATATCTTACAAATAGACAGAATTAGCATGATATGGGTGTAGTGATACGGTGGATTACAGGAGAATGAGGAGGCAGATAAAATAGCAATCTGGGCACCAATGGGGTACAAGTAACCGATACGAGTGATGGAGTTTCTGTGAATTAGTATAGAGCTGCTATTTACGAATCATTGCGAGTCGGCTAACTTGCGATGATTGGTCGATTGGAACTCTCCATTACCTATGCCAAACAGTCCCCCCAGTTATCAGACTCGCTTAACTTGTATCGAGACTTGTCTTTCTGAAGCACCAAAGGGGTACAAGTAACTTCGATACGAGTGATGTGCAGAGTTTTTGCGATTGGTAGTATAGAGCTGCGATTTACTAATCATTACGAGTCGGCCGACTTTCGATGATTGGTTGCTTGGAACTCTCCATTACCTATGCCGAACTATCAGTCCCTTCACTTATCAAACGTGATCAACTTGTATCGATACTTGTAATCGGACCTGAGCCTGTGCCTTCATTCGTAAAGCAATATACGAGAACAACTTTACAAGAAGTAACACTCACCTGATTAAAAAAACATATGGTAAACGGTGAAAATGCAGACAGACACCGACAAATCTGCTAATAGTAATCGGCATTCTCGCTGAATAATGCAGGCTTAGTTGAAATGGAGGACATCCTAGCAAAGAGAGAGGGAACAGAGGACACAGGACACTACAAGGATCAGATATGTCGAAACCGGCGTGTACTGGTTGCAAGATCTATAGATAAGATATGTAGCTTACAAGGCGATACTCACAAAGGCCTCACATGACGTATAAGGTTTAAGTATCAGATAACAAATATCATTAATGCATACGATGTGATTTTCTTATTTCTAAATAACGTGATATATCAGGGCAGCTATCCTTTGTCTTAAACATATGCGTCCAAGCATCCCATGGTGCCCTACTCTATTGGTTTGGAACATAGTCGTGCTAGCGGACTATAAAAGGTTGGGATTACTCCCCCCTATAGCCCCCCCCCCCCCTTTCCCAAACGAAAAGGGGCAGTAGAAGCACATTCCCCTGCCCTTTTACTCTCCCCGCCAATTTTAGCCTCCAGAGACTAGGCTACGACACGGGACAAGGAAATTAAGGGAAATCAACTATTGCTTTCTCCACCTTCAGCTGCTGAGTAACGAAATAAATCAAAGATTCTATCAGAATCCAAAACTAGGCACAACAGGGCACCCCGAGGAGAGGAAACTTTTCCTACTTACTTGTTCTTCATTCATCGAGATAGGTCACAGTCAATGGGTTTTATTCTCGAGGCATGCAGGAGCGTACTACTGCATCTGTATTTGGACATCATAACCCTCGAATTTCGATGTGGTAATAAACTGTATACTCAAACCCTATATTTTGCCTAGTATTTACTACTTTAACGACAATGCTCTTCATTTTAGGCACATAAAGTCACTGATTCTTTTGATGCAATTTGCCTGCTAGCTAACGAGACATAACAAGATAGCTGACCTTTATCTTAAGCCTTGACGCCCGTAGCAGCATATGGAGACCTAAACGAGCAAAGATACAAACGCAGAGGCAAACAAAACATCGTAGCCAATTGGAAATTACCATACTTCATATAAATGTGTTTTATCCCCATAGTTTATCTACAAACAACCATTCGAATCCTTACCTAAATATCTAAAACCTTGAAAAGTGGTGAATTGGCCTGATTTTCAATGCCATGATTTAATAAAAATATTTTTGAGTCGTGACGATGGTGCGGTATGATGTGAAAGAGGCTAATTAAAATGCTAGATGTGATTCCAGCATTGAGTAACGTTTCCTTTAAACTTTTTTAGCAAGACAGATGCTATATTCCATGGAATAATTTCACAATCTACTTACAACTAGCATCACAACTTGCACAATACGATTAGTCTTGCTAACTTTTTCGCTTATGCCCGCAGCAAAACTCCTGCGAGGAATTTCATTAAGAAATGGCGCCCAAACTGGGACTAAACATTATCTTATCTCTAAAATCTATAAATCTAAAGAGACACGTATGTACTTGTATATCTCGTGCCAATCATATCCTCACCCACATATCTACGTTATCAAATAACACTATCTGTTCTGGAAAAGCTCAAAAAATGTGCCAAAACTAACTCAAGACTAAAACGTACAAAATTTACAGGCGTCGATCTTGGAAATTAAAAAAATGTAGCAATAATTCAAAGTAGAGACTCGCGTTTTTTTAAAGATGTTAGAATTTTTAATAAATGACATAGGACAAATCATATCTTTTGGAATTTCGGATTTACACTGAGTAGTTTATCTAAATTTTAACCGACCAGAGTACAAAGAGTTGCCAGGTTCAGATGAAAGTAAAAGCGTGGTTCTTTCGCATGAAATAAAAAAGTGGCGGGCGTTTCGGTGCGACGGAATCGAGGGGTTAGGTTGTAGGACGAAAATGTTTGTAAAGTAATTACGTGTTTAGCGTCTCGAAAACGATTAGTGTCTCGTATACCAAAATGAAGTCGACCAATCGCGTACCGAGTATCGTAATTATTTATTTGGTAGTGATTCATTTAAAAGAAAATCAAATTAAAAACTTAAATCGAGGATATTTTCGCTTTAAGATGCTAGTTTCGAATCTAAATTAAATTTTTCGGTATTGCAAAAAAAGTTGGATATTTAGCAATTTAAATAAATTTCGTTTAGGAAAAAAATATCTAGTTGAATGAGGATAATATTTTAAAATTTTAAAAAAATCTCTCTTCGAAATTAAACATATCTTTCCAGGGTTTTTAGGAAACGGTAGCGAAAATTTAAACACTGCATCTTGTATATAGAAACTTTTCGGTATACTCTGTAATCTCCTTTGTATGTATAACGAGTAGGGTTAAGTTTTAGAGTTAAGGAAGGGGAGGCTCGAGGTGATTTATGAGGACTAACCTGTGGACTTCGTCATGTACAAATATGTTGTTTCTCGTTGATTTAGCGGTCCAAATTGATTAAAAAAAATATTGTACTCTATCGTTCGGCTATTAAGAGGAAAATATTTATTTTTTAAATTTTTAAGTTTCGAAATTTTGCGCTGTGAATATTTTAATAATTATTATCGTTTAGGTAAAAAAAATGTTGACAAAATTTTTCTTTGTTTTCTAAATTAAAAAAAAACCGCCACTATTTGCGAGAGAACAATTTATTACAGGACAGTCCCTGAGACGACACGCCAAAGACCAGTATCGATTCTTCGGATTTAGGTTTATCAGTGAGAACAATACGGGATATTTTAGATTTTACTATAGGCCTAATAACGCAGTTTTTGTTTCCTATTTTCGTCTCCGCAACCAAAGTAGTTCACATACAACACACACTCGCGCAGCTTTCTTTATACTACTATACTTACTAGTTATATTTAGTGACGTCTAATCATTTTACCCGAATTTAATTACGTTTACGATGTAGTTGCACTCCGCGACGTTTTACGTTTAGTAGCTTTAAAACGATTGCATTTATCAGAAGCCAGTCTTTATACATTAAGTGTAATATATTATAATATGTATTTATTATCTCGCGAATTCAAATAGGTACCCCGAGGACATGCATTACAGGGTTAAATTTATTGAATTTTCGAGCTGCTATCGTACATTGTAAAGTTTGTAATTATAGTTGAGTATACAGTGTAATGATAGCAGTTTACCGCTTCGTTTTTCATTATTTTAAAGTATTAAGCCGTTGGCCTAATTCCACTCTCTTCATTTCATATTTCCCCCCATACTAGAGTTAGAAGATGCAATAAACAATATGTCTACACTCACAATTGTTAACGTAAGGCAATGACAATATATAAAATAGTTTAAGCCGGAATAAAACGACTACAAATCAAAGCAACTTAAATGCCTTCAATACAGTACAACTTTTTTACAATTACAGAATTAACGCGTAAGTAAAAATAAAACTCACCTAGATATTAAAACGTCGTTAAAGAGCACAATTTAAATAGACTTTAGTTTCTTTTTTTCTTTTCTGCAGAATAGAGTTAATAGATAGGCGTTTTATTTAATCGTTACTAATAATTAATACTGTATACTGTAATAACTTGCCTTTTTACATTACCTAACTATCGTATTAATATTGTAACTATCTGCGAGTGGATCTTCCGGTTTATATGTCTAGATGGAAGAGCGACTCGCCGATGGCGACTACTCACGGGAATGATTACCTCATATATACAAATTTTAGCAAAATAAATGTTCACGTCGTTTTAAGATACTATGACACATCTACCTTGCAATAAAATACATATTTTTTCGTATGTATACACCAATCATATTTTTTTAAAAGCTCGCAATAGAACTATTAAATATACACATTATAGTACCTCTGAGAATATTTCATATTTAAAGCAGTTTTATTCATTGCAGATTTATACAATGTTACGAAATATTTACATACATAGCAATTATTAATAGTACAGACACAATAGCGAATTCAGGTATCAAGTGAGTCGGATGACGGATAGACCGTGTGATATTTTTCTTTTTTACAAAATATCCTACGCCAAACTGATCAACTGATCGACATCAGTTAGTTTGGCATCGGATAGAGTGTATTGTTGTAACATGATCTGGCGCATAGTTGTGTATTTTGTTTGATTTGTTGTTGATTTGTGAGTTGATTTCCTTCAATAAAATTGGTGTAAATAAAATAAATACATTCTTCGCGTTGAGTTTAAAATCCTCTGCAACTGTGATTGCGTTTGTTGTTATAATAAGGAGGACATTCAAAAACTTTTTCATATCTAGGGTTGGTCTCATTATAAATGGACTAAAATTTGGCATATTGGTAATAAAATGTAAGATAATTGTTGTGATCTATAGAGTTACGGGGTTTTTGAATCTTTTTCGTTTTGTTTGGCTATTTATTACCTAATTGTCTGCGTCGAAGTTTGTGTATTTTATCGTTTTTTAATTTGTTTCTTAAATCATTTTTTTGTTTAAATTTGGAGGAGATTGACACCGCATCGGAAGAGAAATGTTAAAAATGGTCATGTATCAATATTGTAGTTATACGTATAGGTTTATAGGGTACGAAAAATGTCTTTGAAATTTCTGAATGAGCTGTTGATGTCATCAAAATACATATGAATAAATTCACGATTATTGATAAAAAAAATGTTTTTTACGTTATGTAATAGGTGCACGGATCGCGTGGAGACATTGGAAGTTTGTTATTATTATTGCAATCAATTTGGTTTATTTTTTGGGAAAATTGTTGATATGAATTTTCAAAAAAAATGCCACGAAAAGGGATTAGCAAAAAGGATAAAGATTAGTAAAGTGTAGGAGATTTAACATTGTTTAATTAATTGATTATGATTGCTTGTGTTTTTTATTTTGGTTTTATTTTGAATAATTTAGAGTTTTCTCAAATTCATCGTAACTTACACCATCAGGAAGCACTATTTTCTGATTTTGAGTGTTCTTGAGTTAAAATTTAAACATCGTGTTTAAACCTATAAAATGACTTAAAAATATTTAGTGTCTATATATATATATATATATATATATATATATATATATATATATATATATATATATATATATATATATATATATATATATATATATATATATATATATATATATATATATATATATATATATATATATATATATATATATATATATATATATATATATATATATATATATATATATATATATATATATATATATATATATATATATATATATATATATATATATATATATATATATATATATATATATATATATATATATATATATATATATATATATATTTATATATATATATATATATATATATATATATATATATATATATATATATATATATATATATATATATATATATATATATATATATATATATATATGTATATATATATATATATATATATATTACGTTTATACAAATATTCGATCATTTGAACATGGTTAACTGGAAGGAAAAACGGGAAATGCCAAATTTATATTTGGGAATTACTATAATTGGGTAAGATTATAAAATAAGCGTGGATTAATTTTTTAATGTTTTCAATGATCGCACTTTCAAATATAGGAATAAGCTGAGGTAATTCAAGCATTCTGAAATACCAAATAATATCATCGGAGGCTCTTTCTATGTCTTGATAACACATATAGATATTAAGGTATTTATGTGAGCTGTGCAAACCACCCCAATCTTATATTTTTTCAATTGATTTTTGATGTGAAAAATGGTATTAAAAGTGTTTAGTTTTATTCGTACTTACTTCCTTTATTTTTAATTTAATTTTCTCCAAAAAATTGTTAATTTTCTTTTAAAAATCATTGAAGGCGACATCTACCAAAATATGAAAGTTGCATGCGAGGATTCCAATAAAAGTGGCCTTCTGGTTTAAAAATGCTACGTTGTTATACACAACATGGTGGCCATGAAGCTATCTTCTAACGTACACTTTCAGGCTAGGGTCAACTGCAACAGAGAAGATAATGATATACGTGGATCGTTTCAATATGAACGAAGGGGCAGGAACCAGGGTCTGTTCTGGCAGAATAGACCCATACTTAGTAGAAACGTTGGTCTAATGCCATTTACCACTATCTTTCAAGCGGACATATTAAAAGCAACAGTTTATATGTGTTCTGCCATAAAGGCTTTCAATATAATATAATATAAAACCAATCCGTAAAACAAAGTTTTTACCTATAATTCATCAATACTATCATTTTTTGTAAATCCCATCAATAAAATGTAAATGTTTGATTAAAAATCTATCGGCGAAGACAGCAAAAACAATATTGAATCTAAAAAGTTGGTAAGGTGTGACGTTTGGCTGACCCTGGCTTAAAAAGCTTAAAGAACTTTTCCTTATTATCTAAAAACTGTTCTAGATATCAAAACATGACCTAAAGTACATTATAGCCTAAACAATATTATATCTGCTCATGAAAACTTTATTATTCATTATGCAATTGAAGTAGGTTGTCAATTCAGTATGCAATTGTCCGTCCTATTTGAAATTTCAAAGTTGCCCCCTTGCAGACCCCCTTCCCCCCCCCCCCTTCCCAAACTTTATATAATAAATTATCGTTGGGAACGAGTTTATCGAAAAAGTTTTAGCTCAATTGGATGACTGGAAGTTAGTTAATTATCTGTCGACAGATTTGCCCTATTCCAACAATATAGCAAAAATAATAACAAAGGATTAAAAACATAATCCGTGTTCTACTGTATATACAAAAAAAAATACGATAAATTTTACATGACGTAGAAGTAACTTAGCGTATAAGCAACTTATAATTTAGATCAGCTACTCCGAAACTTTTTATTTTGGTGGATTACTTTGCCTGGGTTTGAGGGTGGTTTGAAGGGAGGTAACAAAATAACTACTTGTCAAAGGAACTTTACCCAATCGGAAGCTTTTATATTAAAATAAGTTACTCCCTGTAACGTCATGGAAAACAACAGCCAAATCACGTAAAATGCATGTATAGTACCTATGTATAGTAAAGAATTAATTGGAAAATAATAAATAGTCTGAAATTAAAAACCAATAATGAACCAGTGAACGAGACAGAGCAGTACGTCAGAGCGGAATGTGACATGAACGCTTGTCACTTTTCAGCACCGAAGATAAAACAGCTAAATCTAACACCGCACGAAATGTGTTCAAACTTATTCGGGCGTCTATAAGTAGTTTTGGTGCGGGAAATCGACTACAGTTCATTTCATATTCCGTTCTAACGTATCGCTCTGTCTCGTTCGTTTGAAATAAGTTCCTATTTTAGTTCACGGAGAAACGCAATGGGGCCCATTGTCTGTGTAATAAAGTCTTTCAAACAAACAAACAATGGGCTCGATTGCGTTTCTCTTGGACTAAAATCGGAAATTAGTTCGTGTGAACGAAACAGAGCAGTAAGTCAGAGCGGAATGTGAAATGAACGGTTCTCACTTTTGCGTAATTAAAACTACCCACTGAAAATAAAGCAGCTAAATCTAACACCGCACGAAATGTATTACTTATTCGGGCGTTTATAAGTTCGACAGGTAGTTTTGGTGCGGGGAAATCGACGACAGTTCAATTTATATTCCGTTCTAACGTATTGTTCTGTCTCGTACGGTTGAACTAAGTTCTATTTTAGTTCACGAAGAAACGCAATCAGGCCCAAGTTGACCATTTATTTTTGGTTAACAAGCTGTCGAGAGAGAATTCGCGGAATCTTTATGGAGATCTCGTGGAACCTCTATATTCGGCGGAACCCAGTTCGAAACCGCTTATACAGAAATTTTACAAAATTCCCGGAATCACACACATTTCAAAAACCAACAAATATTACGGCAAATGAAAACATAATCAAAACATCGAGTGCAAAATTAGATAGGAAGAGGAAAAGTTAAATTAAAAAATAAGAATGATTGGATAGTCAAGGAATGAAACAAGAAATATTAATAAAGTAAAATTATATAAACAAAAATTGTTGCTTTTTAATATTATTCAGTAATATAAAGTGACATCAATTTTACCTGCATACGTTCAACACGTCCTCTTACAAAAATAATAAACAAAATTTTAACAAAAGAAAAACCGACTCCATTTTTTTAATAAGTGCAGCAGCCATGTCATGGTGATACTTAGAATGGGCTATCATAATTGAATGCTTATACAAAATTTGTGCTGTTGACCGTTGAGGAGCTCCCTCGTTGGAAGCCAACCCTGGGTGCCGCAGTCCATGGTGCTGCGTGCTTAAAACGTGCTGTCCTAATTAAATACATACACAAAATTTTGTGTCTGTGCTGTTGACCTTTGAGGAGTTCCCTCGTCGGAAGCCAACCCAGGGTGTAGAATCAGGCCATACTTACCATAAAAATAAATGAATTGTCATCGGAATTGAACCAACATGTAAAATTTCAATTTCGTTTGATAATATTTGAGGAGTTCCTTCAATTCCTCATGGATTCCATCATCAGAACAGGATTTACATAAAAATGGGACCAATCTGTAAGTATATTCTTTCTAATAAAAAAAGAATTTTCCAAATCGGTTCATAAATGGCAGAGTTCAGTAGGAAACAAACATTAAAAAAAATCATACAACCGAATTGATAACCTCCTTCTTTTTTGAAGTCGGTTAAAAATGCATTTTACACTGTACAAATATTTTTCGGTATGAAACCTTAAAATTTTGAGGTTATATTAAACTTGTAATAATTAGATTTAACTTTTTTTAGATTATTAGGTAACAAATAAAAATATTTAATTTTCGAGTAGGTTATACATTTACGGTCGTTAGGTTATACTGAAAGCTTTTGGATTCTGATAAATAAGGCCAGATATTAAACTTCTGCTACATTTATTGTTTTTCAATATGCCCTCGCAATTTATATATTTTTGCATTCGCTGAAACCATTGTAAAAGGCAGTTTGATCAGTCGTCCTTATGGACCTTTTTAATGGCTTCGTGGAACGCATTCACCGCCGTTTTAGGGCTCGAAACCTCTAAGTTTGTCTTTAATTTTAGGAAACAAAAGAATTCGGAAGGAAAGATGTCCGGTCAAACCTGTCAGTCCAAACCCGACGTGTGTAGCAGATGGTAGCAGGAAATCCCGGCCGAAAGGCGCGGCCGGATGCGGCCTGTCATCGAATGAAATTTCGTTCGATGGCCGGATAAAGCGTTGCCAACCTGACTCCTAAAAGCTACCGTACTACTAATATAAAAATTACCGTTTTCCGATAAAAAATACCGTATATATTCTGAGAAATGCCTTTTTTTAAAGAAATGACACGGGTAAAATATTATAGATAGCGGTGCCCTAAAATTTCTGCAACCAGCTTGACCACTGTAGTCATGCGGCATTGAGGAGGCGCATAATTCAAAGTGAGACGCATGGCTGGTCTATAAGGCCTCCCCTCGCTGTCTGTGGGAGGTAATGGTGATGTCAGAAATAAAATGAAATACGGTAAAAGTGGAACAACTCTAGTTTTATTCTTTCAACTTTTCATTTATTCCTCTACCAAGTGTGGTCGAATTGCCGTATACCGACAGGTCATTACCGTATACCGTACCGACGACGAAATTACCGTATGTCCCCACAATTACCGTACGGGTTGGCATCGCTGGCCGGATGGCCGTGGAAGTCGCATTCCGGGCCGGACGCCACTACACACGTCCGGCCAAATCCGACCGCGCCTTCAGTCCAGGCCTCTCCGGCCGGGCCTCATTGTGTGTAGGGCCCATTAGCGAAATATGAGGACGCTTTATTGTGGCGAAGGACGACATTGTTTCGAGGACGCATTTCGTGAACTTTTTCTAAGACTCCAGGCAAGCAAGTGTTGATGTCCCAATCTGCAGTCACTGTCCATTGGTCTTCAAGCGACATTTTCTTACCAATGATTCGTCTTTTGTTAATTTGCGTTGGCAAACCTTCAAAAGGAAAGATCCATTCAGCCGATTGGCTGAATGGATCTTTCCGGTTCAAAGGAACACACCCAGGTTTCGTCCCCTGTCACAATATTATAGACCGCCAATGATTGCCCTCCATCAATCTTTGCTATCATTTTACGCCCTTACTCTACACACAGTCGTTTCTGGTCAAATCATGCGGTATCGATCGAGTGCAAAGCTTGCGTATCTTCAGATACACATGCAAAATCTTATTCCAATGCCTAATACAGTAGGAATATGCCGACAAGTAATTATTTTGTCAGTCTCAATTGATTTCCCTACACTGCCCTACAGTATCAATATTAGATTCGGTAACCGCAGTCGCTTTCTTTTCTTTTCTTTCTTTCTTTCATTAGCTGGTCAATCTTCGTCGTGCAGATGATTAAGTCGACGTCTAAACTCACTGAACCACGCACTCATAGAGCTATAAGATGGGGCTTCATCGCCAAATGCCAATTGAAGTATCTGGCAACTCCCTAACTGACCACACAGCAAAAAACGTAAAAAATCATAACGCGAAAATTTTCTACAGTTAAATTTTCTGTAATTCCCATACACAATTTTCAAAACGATGCCACAATGAAAAACAAATGACAATCTCGCAACTCAAAAAGTAACATGTTCCCAGAAAGTTCCGTTGTCAAATTTCGTAATTGGTTTTCTATTTATTTTATTATAAGTGGCCTTTTCCAGAAACTTTCAGTATGCCCAACGTATAAGATACTTTTAGTGTAGGGTAGTTCTAAGCCTTTCTAATTTTTCGTGTTGAAGTTGTGAATTTCGGCTCAGCCTTGAATTTTATCGCTATGCATGTACAGGTCGACAAGTAAGTTATATAAGTAAAGTCCAGTTGGAGTCATCATTTTAGGTCTTTTAAAAATTAGCCTGTCAAATTGAATAGAGTCTACTTTCGTGATATCTTTAATTACTTGATTCTGAGGTACTAATCAATATCTTTGATTTATGACAGTAGTAACAGTTTTCCTAGCTAATTATGCCAAAAGTAAATATTGCTTTTAATAGAATAGCCGTGATGTAGTTTCGTATTTCAAATAATACAATAATAATCGACATCAATACGACATTTATTAAAAAAGAATAATTGGAGTTGCATTACGAGTATAATATTATAATGTTATCAGATTATGCACTTACGACCACCGCCATCTAGCGGAGCATAGCCGTAATAAT